>CAIGRB010166518.1:0-15361 GCA_903798255.1 Fraxinus quadrangulata
TTTAGTTTTGAACAAAATAGATTGATTGAAAATAATTATTTTGTAAAGAGAAAAATTAGAAGAGAATATGAGAAACGGCTAAACCCCGTTGATTTGATGGGTTGAGAGAATCGCTCAAAATTACACTACACTAAATTTTGGTGATTTTTAAACCATCCAAAATCGGTATCCAAGAAAACTAGCAAGCACTGATTTTTTCAACCCATCATAAACGGTGTCATCCAAAATCGGTCAAAACAAGTCACGAAAATTCCCAAGCAAGCTCTTAATATCTAAACAAGCTAAAATTTGCATTAAGAGAAAAAGATATAAACAACACGCAAGATTTATAAAGGTTTATCTCAATGTAAGATTACATCATCTTCTACCGCTACAGTAATTTGCTATGATAAAAAGAAGTTTACGAAAGAAAAAACCATACACACTATTTTCTCTTGCTTCTTATCTCTTTTTGATTATGATATATACTTGGGTGATTATATGTATTTTTCCATGCACATTTGACGCGAGCCCTTGGAGGAGAGATTTCTTATTCCCACGAATTTCACTATTAGATCCCAAAATGATACATTGGAAGAATCTTAGGTCTTCCTATATGATCACGAGACTGAATTTCAAGTCGACTCAAATCATTTAAGACGATTTATTGTTGTGGAATTGCAGCTTGTGCAGAAAGTGGGACGAAATATGCATTGCTTCTCGTGACTGGTTTCGCTTGCTTATATTCATGTTTCTATCGATCAAAATTGAGGAGCCAATATGACTTGGAAGAATCACCTTGTGTGGATTGCCTTGTGCATTTCTGCTGTGAAACATGTGCACTTTGTCAAGAATACAGAGAGCTGCGTGAGCGTGGATTTGATATGGGAATAGGTATGAATATACCCTTCAAAATATGTTACTTTTATTTGTTTACCGTGCTTAATTATATCATAAGTCAACAAATTCTCTAATTTTTTTCTTCAGAAAAACGAAACATCATATTCGCTTAGATGGCTTTTGTTTCCTTATCTAGGAATTCTTTAAGTTGATTTATTTCTCAACTCTAAAGGTCTGCTTGGGAGTTTTAGGGTATCAATTATGGGCAAGTGTCGATTTTGAACGTTTATCAGAGATCAAATTTTGGGTGGTTTCTTGTTATGATTTTTATAACAGTCCAATCCATACTTGAAAGTTTATTATTCCGCAATTGTGAAAGTTTTTTAGACAAATAAAATTATATCTATGCCATGTAGTGAAATTTTCAATTTATAGTTTCTTATATGATTTTGTACTTAAGAAGTGATATATTTACTTATAATTAAAATTTTAAGTTATAAGTAAATTTTACAGTTTTAAGTTATTTTTATACCTTTAAATAATTTTGTACGCATATGTGAATTTTTACTTATAAACTTTTTTATATTTTATAAATTAAATTTCGTCTTACTAGTGGTACTTTTACTTTATAAACAATATTTTACACAAAAGTGTATTTTCATCCTATGAATAATTTTTTTTTATTTATAAGTAAATTTTTAGCTATAAATTAATTTTTTATACTTATAAATAATTTTTTAGTTAATGTATTATTATTTACAAGTTAGTTTTGAACAAAATATTTGGGGTATAAATAATTATTTTATAAAGGGTAAAATTGGAAGAGAATATGAGAAACAATCAAAATTCGTCGATTTGGTAGGTTGAGAGATCGGTCAAAATTACGCTACGCCAAAGTTAGTTTTGAACAAAATATGTGGGTTGTGAATAACTATTTTATAGGGGTAAAATTGAAAAGGAATTTGAGAAGCGGTCAAAATCCATTGAATTATGATGGTCAAAATTACACTTCACCAATTTTAAAACAATCAAAATTATTGCCTAAAACAATTAACAAGCATCAATTTTCTCAATCTCTAATAAATGATGCCACCAAAAAATGATCAAAATCGGTGAAAAGAAACTCCCAAACAATCCCTAAATATCGACCATTAAAAAAATGAAAAAAAAAAATGGCCTTAGTAGCATAATTTATCTTATTGAAGAATTTCTCTATCCACTCATTTGGACATGACATCTATGTATGAGGGCTGATTAAATGATTTTTTGAAATTGAAGGTTGGGAAGCCAACATGGATAGGCAACAACGTGGAGTAACAGTAGCTCCAATTATAACTTCTGGAATGAGAAGATGAATTAGTCCTCTTGGATTAATTTTACATAATTGCCATTTTTGCTTGTCAAAATTTGGTGTCTTTTTCGGTTTTTATAATTTTTTTGGTCCAACTCTGTGTGTATCGATGTGAACCCTATGTATTTGATTGAATTGTTTGCGAATAATTGTTGAATCAAGAATTACGTTATGCGAGCTCATTCCCAATTTGCAAGTGTAGGCGATATGCGAATGGTAAAAGGCTCGCACAATTGAAAGACGAACTCTTCCCCCTTCTAGGCTGGCAAAAACACCACTACAAAAGTATATACGTGTAAGTATTTAAAACGTGACTTAAAAGCCAATGAACGCATGACATGTAAGTAAATGAACAAAACATTAATATATAATAGACTTAGTTATCAATCCACCACTAAACGATCGCCATACAATGATTCAAAACCCCCCAAAAAATCTATAAATATCCCATCCGATAGGAGAACTCATGCAAATTCAAATATCTTCATTTCAAATAGTTATTTCTTTTCTTGCTCCGATTTGAGCATTAAAATTAGCGAGTTCAGGAGGTGAAAACTCTGACTAAGTGAGAAGATTTTGTTTATGAAATTTCTATAGTCAACAATAATACTTGACTTTGTATTCTTTTGTACCTACAAAATAGCATGTTCAATGGACCGAACCATGTAAATATTCGACTAATTTCACGTTTTATATTGAATATTTCACCTACTAATTAAATCAATTCGGCAGATTTGCGTTCTTTTAGAAATCTGAACAATGCTAATTACTGGAGTCAAGAGTTTCAAATCTATTGATTAGAGTACGTTTGAGCCCCTTTTTATTATTTATTTTTTCAAAAATACATTTTAGAATATTGATTTGATAGAAAATGTGTGGTTAAAGAATATAGAAAATTTTTGAATTTGCGTATAATATTATTTTATTGAATAATGTGTAATTGAAAATAAAAGGAAAAAAAATGTAATTTTGAAATAATGAATACCTAACAATGAAGTAATAATAATCTTCAATCTGCTTACGTTCGATCGATGAAGTTTGACTTAAACATCTTCGGAAGAAGCTCAAAGGGACAATGGTGAGAAATTCGAGGGACCAAGTCAAAGAAATAAAGGCAACACAACCTTGATATGGTAAAATTACTTTTAAAATAAGTAATTTAGTATTTTTAAACTTTGGGAAACAAAACAGATAAATTATTTTTAAAGCTACTTATTAATAAAATTTTCAAGACTAGCTATGCACAATTTTTTTAAATTTCATTAAAAAAAAGATAAAATATATTATGTACATAAGGGAGCTCAAGCTGAACTCAGCTAAAGATGTAAAAAATTAAACTTATCCCATTTGGGGGGTATAATAAGGAGCTTCATTTCATTCGTCCTAGACATACTCGTCATCGTACTCTGAGTGTAGTTTTTCTTGGATTTTTGACCACTTTTGAACTTTCTAAATGGAGGAAATTTTACAAATTTATTGTTGTACTACAAATTGGAAAAATGTATAACTTCGCCTCAATCTACATAAAAGTAATCAAAAACGTCTCCAACATATTTCCTTGTACTCCGATAAAAAGGTGGAGCTCTACTCACACCTAACTCGCACGCACCACATTTATTGCAGACCGAGGAATATTCGCTTTATTAGCACATTCTATATCCAAGCTCATATTGATCAAGTCATTGTCAATTTCAAATTAAATTTAATTATGTGACTCTTCAAATAATTTGATAACTCGTGCTTCAATTGGCATCAAAATTGTTAATTTATGTACTATACAAAGACCCTAGTCACATGTACAAGTCTTTCTTAACTCTGCACACATAAACAATTATTTGAGCCGATTTGCATGTCTCCATTTACTACAAGTCTTCCAAAAATTATTAAAAAATAAAATAAAATAGCTTCTATTCATGTGAAGGTTTTGATTCAATTTATGAACTTGCCGGTAGTGCCTCTTGGTTACCATGTGCCTTAAGACTATCTCTCATGTGTGCAAATAAATTAAGCGCTCCTTGTATGCATTTATGGTCATTTTTACAAGTGATGAGATGGCAAACTGGATTGATTGATTTGAAGTTGTTTTTCTATCCAACTTCCAATGAAATTGTGCCAACTGACAATCTGTCAAAATGTTTGACAAAAATCCTTGTACATGTAGCATGATTGGTGTGTATATATACAAGTAAACTTTGACATTTATCCCTACACATCAACTCTTTTCCATCAGTTCACAAAATGTATCGGAACCACCATGCTGACAGCTATTCGGGATCCATCCCCGCCAACGGAGTTCCCGAATACATTCCTAAACAGCCTAATGCCCCACCACTTCTCTCCCCCGGCCGTGTAGTCCCCGAAAGGGTACCTTCGAGGTGGTCAACCAGTCTTTGCCACTGCTGTGATGATCCTGCAAATTGTACGAGTATTGATTCCAATTCTGCTAATTAATTTGAGAGTTTCATTATTTAGTGAAAATGCTAAACTTTTTTTTTTATCTTATGTTGTAAACTAGGTTTGATCACTTGGTTTTGTCCCTGCATCACTTTTGGACAGATTGCTGAGATAGTGAGTAAGGGATCATCACGTAAGTTACTTGTCACACTAATATATTCTTAATATCTACCTTCATCATCGTTCTTTTTCGACTTTTTTAACAAGAGGAGATTCGGGAACTTATTCAAATCGGAAGAACGGTTGACTTTATATCCGGAGTCCAGATCTGCTGTCTTCCTCTCTATATTCCCTTAGCTGTTCAAACCCTTGCAAGTAGTCACCAATGAACCCTGAATTCTTATCTAGTTACCCTTTACTTTTTATTTCTCAAAGTGCTATGACTTTTTTTTAACACTAATGACATGTTTGATAAGAAGGACTCATACTACACAAGATAAATTATTAAAGAAGAAGAAGAAGAGTTAAAAATCTTCTCGGATATACTATAAAGAATATCCTCCAACACTGTTAGTGTTACTAGACCGGAATAGTGAAAACTACCATTAGTAAGATTTTAGCTTCTTTATTTTTCTTTTAGACTCACCATATTATTTGATCCGTCATAAAACTATACGTTTATATATTGTGCCTAGTTGCAAGATTGTGCATAAGTGAACTATTAGCATGCTTGCAAAGTGTTTATAAATGGATTCATTTATAAATAAATAAAAAGAGTGGTGGATATAAGTGAGTAGAATTTGTGGATCTCTCAAAATACGTGGATGAAAATAACTTGAATTATAAACATGAGCCAAACATAAGCTATATATTTTGACACATACGAGATGCACGTGCCATTCTCGTACTTTTAGAGCATCCCCTAAGTATTTTATAGATTGCAATTTACGTGGTAGATAAATAGACAGAATTTCAGACAATATTGATATCTAATAGACAGATGATCAATTTCAAAATTGATCTCCAACGAATTCCAAGGATCACTATCTAGATCACTTTAATTTTGTTATGTCTATTTTTTTGTTTGTCAAGCAGCCTAATGGAATCCTTGTGAGATTGCATGGGAGAGTATTTCACCGTCTATT
Organism: Fraxinus quadrangulata; assembly: GCA_903798255.1. NCBI lineage: Eukaryota > Viridiplantae > Streptophyta > Magnoliopsida > Lamiales > Oleaceae > Fraxinus > Fraxinus quadrangulata. The sequence continues at coordinate 5,710 of CAIGRB010166518.1, forward strand.
TTTACTTTCGGTACAAATTTTTAAAACAATGTATTATATTGAAGAGAGATGCTACACTTACAGATGCAAGGAGGGGTGGTTGGGGTGGTAAAATTCACAATTTTTTTTTTCATTTTTTATTCATTGTGGGTCCCACATATGTGAGAGAATGTAGAACATCTGTGAACAATCCTTCTGTACATATGGTTTTTTCCTATATTGAAGATGCTCTCAACAGATCCAATACTTAAACATCGAGTTAGACTATTTTCCGAAGTGATATATTCCATTATTGATTGTTGCACATCGAGTTAATACATTTTCTCTTTCTTCTTTTTAACCACACATTCTTCAATAAAATAATGTCACATGTAAACCCAAAATTTTTCCTTCTTTTTTAATCACACCATTCTCCAAAATACATTTTTCTCAAAACCTTGTTAAAATGTAGCCCAAACTCTTCATTTAAGATGATTTATGTGGTCGTCACATTGCAGCTTGTGCAGAAAGTGGGACGAAATATGCACTGCTTCTTCTGACTGGTTTTGCGTGCTTATACTCTTGTTTCTATCGATCTAAACTGAGGGGCCAATATGACTTGGAAGAATCACCTTGTGTGGATTGCCTTGTGCATTTTTGCTGTGAAACATGTGCACTTTGTCAAGAATACAGAGAGCTTCATAGTCGTGGATTTGATATGGGAATAGGTATGAAATTCTTCCATCAAAATATATTATGTTTTTACAGTCGAAATATTTTAAACTTAATCGTTTAAAACTTACTCATTTACTTATAAGTAAATGTACCTACTTATATGTATGTTTGGTTGATGAAATTGAAGGTTGGGAAGCCAACATGGATAGGCAACAACGCGGTGTTACAGTAGCTCCAATTATAACTTCTGGAATGAGAAGATGAATCAGTCCTTGGATTAATTTCGCACAATTGCAATTTTTTTTTCTTTTTCTTTTCCTTTACCAAGTCTCTGTATATTGAATTATTATTTATTGTTTTGGAATAATGCTTCACCTTTGTGTTCTTTAGTACACATCACCTTTTCATTTTGAGATATGAGATAACATAGATTTTTTTTTTCAACAAATAAATACATTTTTGGATTCATTTCTGTTAAAGCAGTAGCAAAAAGAATTTGTGTTATTTATACAGTGAGTGAAAAGATAATTTACAATGATAAAAGCTATATACTCCTACCCAATTTTATGTATGTATACCACAAGAGAAAGAATCATCCATTTCAACTCTACACTCAATCAACCAATTATTCCCCAGAACCGAATATACAAGTCAAAACAAAGTTTCCGAGCACGATCATCTTCCAATTACTCGTCATCCTCTGAATCTGCGAATTGTCGGTAGATGTCGATATGAGTATTTTTGAAGAAGAAGAAAAAAAGTGATGAAATCAATAAAACTTAGCAACTACAAAAGGATTTCTTCAGGGGGGTAAAAGTTATGACCAGATAAACTTTTTCTTAACCATGAAATGAATAAATTTTAGTTATTATGTCTTTTTTTCAATTTGATACCAAGTGACAAAAATAAGCAGATTTCCCAACCACTTGCACACAAGCATCCTCACATCCTAATAAGTATTTTACTTATTTGACAGCAAGTAAACCATCAAACATAAATTTTGAAAGAAAAATTATAGATCCATACCTGATCTTATATCTTCTCCAACTTTTCCTCTATTTTTGAGCTGTCTTGAGATCATCGCGGATATGAGAATCCACCAGTAAATGTGGAAAACAAACAAGGTCAATAACATTGTGTTGAAGACATAGTACAATGTCATGTCATATGGCTCCAACAGGTTCAAGCATTCGCACAAGTAGTAGCTGTGAATGGCAACAAGGAAAATCGATTAGGTGGAAAGAGACTAAATTTGATATCTGTGAAATAAGAATTAATTGGAGCCAACCTTGAGGACCGTATAACCCAAAATGGAAAGAACACGAGCCTTAGTACAAGCCATGACATAGCAAATAATCCAAAGCACAAACTAGCTCCAAGCTCTTTCTTGGAATATTTAAAAACTTTAGCAGCTTCCAGAAATACATCACTCGCATCATGCAGCGCAAGAACAACTGCTCCTATCCGAAAGAACCTATGTAAAATGATACTTCACTATGTTGTGTAAATATATCTTTAACTGCATTTATTATCAATCGACTTGAGTGGGAGCATGAATTATGGTGGTAAGATAACAAGAAGTGGGATAACTCATATGACGCCCTTAACTGTAATCTCTTTTGGTAAGTGATTTAGGTGGTAGGATGAAAAAAAAGCTATTTATATCAGAATCCGAGCGGAAAAAGAGAGAATATATTTTAGTCCTAAATTCCAGTTAATTTTTCGCAGACAGCAATCATAGCTTATAGTCCCTACCTGTGAGGGTTTTTAACACTATTCAATGTCCAGAGGCAAAATCGTACAGGACTGAATTGATTAAAGCAATTAAAATACCTCAACAAATATAGTGAAGAGTTCGAATCAAGTAATAAAACAAATATCTCTAAAAGTTAGCAACAGAGTTTAATATTTCTCAGCCCTTTGGCTGGTGAAGCCCACAAAATTTATGAATTTGTTCTTAGCAGTACTTTGCCTGATGATCTTCAGCATTAGACCGTTAGCAAGGGCAACGAGATGTAATCAGAGAAACGAAATTTAAAAGAGATGTAGTATAACAAATCATTAGGAAAATGATGAAGCTTGAAACCAATACCCAGATAACCAATACTAGGCTAAACTTTTTTATTTTGTTTTTCATATTTATCCATGAATATATAACACATAAACTCCAGAAGGTATGTGATACTTACTTTGAGCACTGTTGTGCCCTCGAAGGGCCAGTAACTCACACGTATAAAGCATATACACATACATTATAGCACATGCCAACAGATAATATACAATATACATAAAGGGAGAAAGATGGAGATATGCGCAATATATTTCAATGACGAAGATGAGTGTCAGTTCATACTTCTTCGTGTTTTTATAAAATATTGAATCTTCTTCTCATTTCTCAGGAAATCTGAACAAGTGATTATCCAGTCACCTTAGATTTTTACAAGAAATATAATACAAAGAAAGAGGTTGAACGATTTCTCAATTATCAAAACAGAGGACCAACAAACTGTAATGACTATTATATTTATCAAGAGTACCAAGGATCTTACTCAGTTCTATGAAATTCAACAAATTATGTAAAAGACAGCTATATTGATTTTTAATAATTGTACCAAGTATTTTAATTCTAAAGCTGGAATAGGATTGAGACACTGACGTAGGAGTCTAGAACAAGGCTCAAATCTGAACCAAGAAGGAGAATTGGCTTCTGCAAGCCAATCTCAAAGATGAAGAATAACAGAATGATTGGGAGCAAACATAGCTCAACAGGTTTCTGTATATTTCATAGTTCATTGAGTATTAAAGGAAAAGTGCAATAACAACTATGTAATAAAACCCAACGAACCATCTAACTGTCTTAACAGGCCATGAGTGCACTGAGGTTGTGATCCGCATCAGACACTTTGATAATTGACTATCAGAGAAATGAATATTCTGTTCTATAAATGCTAAGAACTGTGCAGTTAAAACCACGCCAATTTGCTCCCTTTCTCACAAATAAGTTTCTTTTTGCACTTAGAAGTGAAAGATTATATTGAGAAGGAGAAACATTTTCCAATAATACTTCTATAAAAACACTTCAATGCACTTCCCTTATCCTCGATAGCATATTGTGAAAAATGGGCATAGGTGCACTGATCCATGGGAAAGCAATAAAGCACACATAATATATGTGCACGTTCTTTTTAAGGGGGTTATTCTACAAGAAATGTGATCCCAATCCCCCTGAGAATCTCTTTCCAATAAATATAAAAGAATGTAAATCATGCAATATTTCCTTAAGACCCTGACAGGAAGTTCAGGGTGCTCAACAATGCACCTTATCGTAAATTATGCAATATTTTGTTGTAAGCCTTAATTATAACTGGACCTTATCTTATTTCGAGTTGCATTCTTATCTTAAGTACCTCCACAATTTTAAGTAGCAGATGAAGCGAAAAGTACCTTGTAATATATGAGTACCCAATAAGGATAACAGTGATTACGTGATGAGACATCATTACAGAGAAATCCTTTCGCCGTGTTTCCCAGATAAGGAGAGCAGCAATGCTATAGATGTAGAAACCACATTGGCACATATAAATGAACTTTAAAGGAGGCCTGAAATAAACAATTCAGCGGATAATTTTAGATATACAGAACTATAACAATTCATAAGGATGCATTGAAGGCGTGCAAAATTGAAGTTTTGCACCCTTTCAGGCATGCAATTGAAACGAATGAGTACAGGTATATTTTCAATAAAGTATTTAACAAACACTGGAATAATCTCTTTAACACAATATTTATATAATCAGTCAACAACAGAACCAAGATATCCCGCCACCCATCCTAACTTTTATTGAGCATAATGCATCAATTATCCACACATCATTCTAGCAAATCAACAGTTCAGACAAAATATTAGTGCACCTCATTGTTTTGTATGGCGTAGGCACATAACACAGATTTCAAGGGGGGACCAAACACCATGTGCCAGCCTTTACCTATGGAAGAGACGTCGGAATTTCAGAGCTCAAAGGGTAGGAAAAATGTTTTCAGACCTACAAAGATAAGTAAAAAGAATATATATACACGAGTATGAAACCCGGATTGCCAAGTGTCCATACCCACAACGAAGGTAAGGGAAAAGAAGGGGAAAATCTGACATGGCAAGCAATTGGACAAGATCCTGTGTTCTCTATCGTTTAGATTGCAGAGAAAGTGAAAATTCTAAGACTTGGACTCTCATCAAATTAATGTTCAATTTACAAGTAATGCTTTCAAACTGAACCTCATATAAATCTCTAGCAAGTCCGTATTTCTCTAAGACAAGCAATTCAACAACGAAATCCTTGTATATATTATTAGGATAATACTGAACAAACGTATTACTTACTTCAGTTCTTGATTAGGCCAGCCTCTGAAGTACTCCTTTATATCTCTGAACCATGGCTCGTGGTAAGTAACTCTTAAAATGCAAAACTCAACAGAAGCATAGTATGTAAGCTTCCACATAGACTCAGAAATTTTCTCAATCTTTGCTCTTGTAGCCTCATTAATTTTTGGCAGACTGGTTCTACAACGCAGCAAACAGACAGCTAGCCTCTAGAATAGAAGCAAACAATTAGGAGAGGAAAGATTTAATCAAAGAGGGAAAAAAAACTCAGCAGACCAATTTTGTCATCATAATCTTTTGTCTTTACACTTCTCATTGGTTTCTTTTACGTCACCAGAGCATTGTATTTTCTGGGACACAATGGAACAAGCCATTTCGAGAAGCTATGGCATTGAAAAGGACCCATACATTTTGTGTCGTGAGGTCAAAAATTAAAGTATAATTTTTTTCAAAAATATATAATATTAATGAAAATAAATTAATACACATTTTGATATTTTGAAAACGTTTTATAATTATATCATTATCAATATTGTTAAATGAATTTTGCTACTTGTATAGTTTTGTTTACCATTTCGTTGACAAATGTTGAGCTGACGGCAAGTAAATCAAATTGAATGTAGGAAGTAAATGAACTGAAATAAAATTCACATTTAATCTATAAAGTAAATGAAATTTAAATTTAATGCAAAAGTAATTCAAATTACATTTAATCCCTAACTATCCTAAAATTGTTGACAACATATTTCATGTAAAATTTCCTAATAAAATGATTTAAATTATATTAAAATTTTATCATGTAAAAATAATAAACACTAATGAAACAATTGAAATTTTTTAAAGAAAATATGAGATAGGTACCTCTTTTAAGAGATACGTTTGACGCATATTTAACTATTTTCGATATTTATTTGGACCATGCAATATGACTATGATATAGTTCTCGAAATGCGTTTCTAGATGATGTAGGCGATTTGTGGATTCGAATAGTATGCGATCATCGACGGATTTTGAAAGTTAGCATATTATCGAAATATTAGTTTGGAACCACCTACTTCGATACGTTATAACTTTTGCTCCGATTGATCGTTTCACACGCCATTAATGAGCGAAATAACTAGATCATGAACAATTCGAAATTGTATAAAGAATGCAATGTTTCGACTTCATTTAACATCCCATAATAAATGCAATAAAGTAGGTCGTAAATGGATCTAAACAACTATTTCCTGGAAAAAAACAATTTTGTGGGGTCATTTGACCCCACATGACCCTATGTTGGTCCGCCCCTGCCCACATGGGTTAGCTTTTTACTCTAATCTCTAAAAGTAATTCAATTGGTGATATTGTTTCTTTTTACCTATTATATTATGACCCCATTTGACGTCCTATTATAGGATAAAATGCACTTCACTAATCAAACAGATGCTATTACAATAAGAATTTTGAGATAACTATACATTAACTGATATATACCAAAGAAGATAGCGAGAAACTTACACGAAAGATGAATTTATCAAGGAAGAATCTGGCAGCAACGAAACCGAAAGCGAAGTACAATGCGATAATAAATTGCGAAACGCTTGCGACGCCATTTTGGGTCCAGATCGAGTCCATGACAATATTTGAAACAGAGATTCATCAATCAACTAATCGTTACAGATTTACTTTCGATATTCATTCAGAAACCTCTCCCCAGAAACGAAAACATCGAAAAATAATCAAACAAACAAAAATAATCCAATGAAAAAATTATCTTAATTTACAGCGCCAAATCGAGGGAGTAGCGTGGGAGGCGGAGATCTTGTGAATGGGGTTGGAAACAGTGATTCATGGCCGAAATTATGGGGTCGAGTCGTAACAGAATACTGGCGGGTGACTGGTGGCATGCATTTGGGATAAATTTACAATAATTGTATTTTTCTCCTCCAAGCTTTTGATAATTACACGAATCCCACTAAGCTTTTTGCTACAATGTTTTAAAATGGGAAGAATAGGTTTCAAAATACATTTTCAAAAATAAGAAACTTGTGAAAATGTTTCAAAAAATCGGACGGTTACATATGTGACAACCTGATAACAGGTCAAGGTCACAAATGTCATATAATTACGTCATAGTCACAAATCGTATAAGATCACAATCACAAATATGCAAATTGGAGGTCACAATTACAAATTTAATTGCAATCACACATTTTTACGTCACATATTATTTATTGATCACAAATTATCCATTTTATCGATCACATACTATTTATTAGTCATAAATTATCCATATTATTGGTCACGGAGGCTTTTCATCCCACTCAACCACCACTCATTTGTTGTTGGCATGCCTTACCTGACGCAAAAACGTACAACACCCATCGTCCACCAAGACCCAACCACTACCTCGTGTCTGCCATTCACATTGTCTTTCCCCATATAAAACAAAAAAATCAACTCTGCAATCTGCTTTCTGCGCTTCACACCACCAGCCGCCTCCGACCACTACCTCCCGTCTATTCCTCTACCATCAACCACCGACACCATACCACCAACAAATCCTCTTTCCTCCCACCAACACCCACACTTAGCAGCGTCCAAAATTTAAATATAACAACAAATGTTTGCTTTAAAAAAAGAGAGAAAAATGTATTAAAAAAAAAAGAATTAAACAATGTCTATAATTTAAATATAACAATTGTTTTATTCAAACTGAACATATATAATTAAGTTGTACAAATTAGCAGTATTCACCAAATGATATTGTGGCCAAATTAAGTTGTACATATATGACAGAAATGATTGACCAAATAAGTATAATTTGTATAATTCATCCATACAAGATGGAAAAGTGATGAAGATGGCTAACTTCATTCATTTTCCTGTTTTGTCAATTTTATCATCTTTTTACTAACTTTATCTTATTAGCTTATGCCATTTTACAATTTATTAGAAGTTGAGGGTCCAAGAAAGCGATTTTTATTATAGTATCGGCATTCCTCTTTTATTTTTTGTCTTTCCAAAGAAAATAATTTTTAGAATTAAAATAATCAATGTTACTAGTGCTACAACTAGACCAGTCGGTTCGATTAGAAAAATAAAGAACCTGTAAAGCTGTACGTAAAAATAATATGGTATATAATATTTTTTTTTTTAGTTTTCAAAAGATTTGTCTAGATATAGAGGTCTCGTTAGATAGAGTGAGTCAGCAAATTTAATTATTATTTTTTTCTCTCGCTTCTCATCTTTTTCTCTCTTGTTATTATTATTTTCTCTTCTATTAAATATACATTAGAGATGAAATTAGATTTACAGATAAAACTCATTGGGGATAACATTTGAATTTTGTCATTTATTCAGAAGATATTAATGTCGCGTATGTATGCCACCTAGATGACAATTCACATAATGTCTTGGAGATACTCTAAGAACAATGTAACCTCTAAATTTACAATGTTAAAAGTGTTATAACTGCATTAATGATTCAATGCACATACATTTGATCAACTAAAATTATCATTCTACTAATCTGATCAATTAAATAAGTATTAATCAACTAAAGATAAATTAAATTCCAGCGCCTACATATTTAATTAAATAAAATACACGTGTTGTTGCACTCACTTAATCAAATTATTCAACATAGCATGTTGATTTCATTTTTAACCATACATTCCATGAAATTCATAATTGTTTCATAATTTCTAACCATACATTCTCTAAAGAAAATATTTTGAACTTTCTACTATTTATATAATGAATTACATTGTGACAATCTACTATTTATCAGATCATAACTTGGATAATTTCTTTTTTAATTCATAATTTTGTAAATTATATAAGAGAAATACATTAAGAGATCATTTTCTTATAGGGTGGTGGGTCCATACTCTTCTTTTATAATTTTAAAAATTGAGAACCTTAATTGATATGGACCACATCACATTCAATTGAAATATAATAAATATCTTGTATATGTCATCAACCACTTGAGAAGTGGTTTCAACAGTGTAGCGGTGGTTGGTAAAGAAAGGGACATTTGAAGTAATCTATAGAGCTATTGGAATCGAAAATTAATAAAATGTTTATACCTGAAAAATTAGGTTATGTATAAGGTATTTCTTGTCAACTTTATCCCCGAAAATTAGCTTGTACATTTCACGCGAAGAAATTTATCCCTAATGTTAATGAAATTAAGTAAAAATGACGAAATATGCAAATGGAACTTAAGGATGAAAGCTGGAATGTTTGATTTTAAAGGTTTTGAAAAAGAAAATCAGAGGTCCCAAAGGTTGGAGACTAATTGCGCAAAGTTTTCACATAAAAGAAGCACTTGACTGTCATACAAATTATATGTGAGACATGATATTAGAGTCCACAGTGACCAGGATGATGTTAAAAGTTGACAAGTTGGGTGTCTCAAGAAATATCTAATGAAAAAGTTCAAAAAAAAAAATTATAAATTCAATAAATTTTATGATTAAAAATGAAGTTCAATAAAAAATTTACATAAATAAAAGCTTTACTAAACAACACTAAATTATTAATTGTAAATTAATGTATTAAGAAAAAAAAAAAGTGAAAAGTTGATTATGACTTCTGAATTTTTAATCTAATTTTGAAAGACAAGATGCTACTCTGGCGACATCAACAAGA
>CAIGRB010166518.1:15519-27614 GCA_903798255.1 Fraxinus quadrangulata
GAAATTAATTTTTTAATATTATTTTTGTCACATATTATCATTTTAAGTATTTTAAATTTAATGTAACTAATAATTAAGATAAATAATTTTTTTTTATATTTACACTATCATATAATCAATTATATTATGACATATATATTGTACGTGCGTCTTACTAGTTTTCCAAAAATACGCTCTTTAATGGACATCAAAAGGGACTTAGTTTTTACTTTTTAATTCAGTGAACCGGCATTCTTTAATATTCTTTATGGAACGAATGACGTGGAATACATTCATGTGGATGTCCTGTTAAATTAGCCCATGTTTGTTCTTTATTATTTATCTTGTAACGTCATTTAAATTAATATTGTAGTATCAATGGTATTAAATAATATTATTTTGAATTTCCTTTAAAAATCTACACTTAAATATAAATGTTATAGGTTAAATATACTCAACGCTCACTTATTTGTGCCAATAATTGATGAGTAATATTCTTCAACACCATCGATATTTAGAATCTATCAAGTATTATAATTAATTAGATATCTTAAAAATGAAAATATGTAAGTCATGATATCCGATCATTTAGAATTAAGCTATCGTTATCAATAATTAAGAAAATTAATTAGCCCAAATCAGTAAGCAAACAGGACGATTTCAATTATCATTGACGTATACATGAGTCAGATTTCAGCATGAAAGTGGGTCCCAGTTCCTCTGTAGTCGTTATACATCTTTGACCAACCATGGTTAAATCCTTAACCAAAGTAAAAAAAACACACGTGTGGGGAATAGCTGCAGTAATAGTACATGTTCACAAGAATTCCATGGGTATGTCTGTTTCATGTCGTATATAACCCATCACCTCCACAGGAAACAGAAAGAGAATCTGCAGTTTCACTAATTCCCTCTCTCTAATGACTCTCTCCATTGGATGTGGGCGTGCAGATCCCATACCATTTTCGGTGCCCAATTTTGCTTGAGCTGATGTGTGATCCGGTGACTGTTTGTACGGGCCAGACGTATGATCGGACTAGTATTGAGTCGTGGGTGGCTACTGGAAACACGACGTGCCCGGTGACCCGCTCGCCGTTGACGGATTTTACTCTCATTCCGAATCATACTCTCCGGCGGCTTATTCAGGACTGGTGCGTTGCGAACCGGTTCTTTGGTGAAACAGCCTTCGGATCTGACAATTGTGAGGAATTTGTTGAATCAGGCGTCGTCTGGTTCAGCGCCGTTCGGTTCGAGATTGTCGCCTTTGAGGAGACTCAGAGAACTCGCCCGTGACTCGGATAAGAATCGGACTGTTATTGCAGCGAATAATGCACGTGAGATTCTTCTCTCTTGGCGGAATTCGAAAAGTGCGATTCCGAGAGAGCACTCGCCTCAGTTGAATTGCTCTGTCGGATTCCTTCTGGTTGCGCAGCGTTCGCGGTCCACTCGCTGACTGTAGTACCTATTTTATGAAATAAGTGCAAATATTAAAAAAATGATTATTATTTTATTAAAAATGCAATATTATTAGTGTGTAATTGTAGAGAGAGGGCATGCTTAAATTTATTAGTAATGTGTATGATATATACACTTACATTTTACACGGGTTATATTAGTCTACTGTACTAAAGTAAATTGTATTTTATCTTTCGTTAAAGTTGTATAGTCACTTTTCAACAACTAAAATGATTCAATTCTGATTTAAATTGCCAAGTGAGCGTCACGTACCAAATTTTATGAAGCTAGCTTTTATTTTTCGAGTTAACAAAGACTCAAAACATTTTCTATAATTGAAAATTGTTTGTGCATCATCTATAGACACGATTGATGACCACCTTGCTCATTTTAAGCTCGTTTGGTCCCCATTAAAATTATAATCAATTTTTTTTTATCAATCACACATTTTTCAACAAAATAATATTACACGTAAATTCTTTTATTTTTAACCACACATTCTTTAAAAAAATATTATTTCAAAAATTATAATCTCATGGGGCGAAACAGGCGCTTTGAAAGATTGAAGACTATATTGTTACCCAGATAATAAGTTGAGGACCAATAATACTATCCTTAAATATTATTAGCTCTTTTTCCCATTATTATCAAATGTTGACCAAAATAAATTTGACTATTTGAATACTTGGATGATCTTTGATAAGTTGATGATGGCCCTAATGGTACAAGACAAAGACAGACGTAGACAAGGACATGATGGAGGACCATATTTTTGAGGAAATAAATTGATGTCTCAACTTCCTTTGACCATAGATCGCCCCGGAATACTCTAGTAGGACACCTTCATACCAAAAGGTATATTGAGAATAATAATGGCATGAAATGGTGGGGGCATACCAATGCTTTTGTATTATTCAATTCAATTACCTCAATACTCTTCGAATGATCTGAAGGGATCACAATTACTCTTTTATTAAAGTAAATTCCTCCTTTTATCTATCAAAATTCTACTTCGAATTGAACAAGTTTCTTTCAAAGCACACGATCTGTGATATGATTCTAAAGAATAAAACGGATATTGACAGTTCAATAAGAAGAATGAAAGAACTCAGGCTAAAATACTAAATGAAAGTAGGTCAATTTGTTTCCTTTACTCGTGTAGATGTTTGGTGGGTTGAATTGGATTGTACGGATAGAATTGTCAAAGAGAATAAGTTAAGATATGTTTATCGTATGTACAAAGTTATTAAATTGTATATCAAACATGCTCTAAATGTAAAAAAGAATGATAGATTTATAAAACAACACACGACTCATGACATTTCTTAACAGAGATCTATGATGCTTTGATTAGTTGAAAAGTTGAGATCGAGATCAAATTATAGACATCAAACCACTAATTCAAAAAGAATCAAGAAAAATGCTCTTTTTGCAAATAATTATATGTGCCCAAAATTATACTTGCTTATTGACTTTTGGAGTGCGTGCCATTGTGTATTCTTGAATTGGAAAATAACGTCATTTACCTCAAATTGTTAATTTTCAAGTTCCATATGTACAAGTTCCAAAAAAAAAAACATGTAATACAACGGGATGAGCAATTAAATTATGCTCCTCCAAGTGTAGTATTATTGGCTAATCTTTTAGCCAACCGTTGAACAAAAGCTTCGAAGTTTCAATTGAGGATTATATCATTAATACATTGTGTACTGGACAATGTGATTTTAATGTATTCTCGTAGCTATGTGAAAATGTGACTCACTATCCTACGAAACTATTTGAAGACATTTAATTATTTGCCAAATGATGCTGCTTTGATTCGGGATGTGATTGAAGATAGCTGATTTTGGATCTCATCCGTGTACACTCCGGCGTGACAATTAAATAATTGCTCGAATAAGATAAAAATTGCTTAAATAGAGTTTTTGAGTTTGTCTCTTGTACCTTAGGCTGAACCGTGTACATGGTTTCATAGCCGTCCTATGGCGGTATTCACCTTTGGTGGAGAAGTGGTACATGAACGTGGAACATGAATGTGGGACATCCGGCCTTCTCGTGTTGGACTGAGGGGTTTAGTAGGAGCAAACTGTTTACTTCATCTTAGGAATGCTTAGCTGGTAAGCGGTTTTAAAATATATGAATATGCTCAGCATATACTTGCATATGCTCGGGGTATTTTCGAAACGCATCACCTATAGGTTAATAATGCGGTCAACCTATTTCGTGATCGTATGTGCACGCTTAAACATTGAAATGTGCATGCATTTGTGGTAAAAAATTAAAAATTATGTTAAAATTAGCCTAACAAAGTCCACTTCATTTTCATAACTTAAAAAAAAAGAGTTCAACAAACTTCAAATTAGGCCAAATCACGCACACCATGAATTATATACAGCAATCTCTAATGTCTGAAATTTAGAAAAATAAAAAATCAAAACAAATTTTTTACAGAGTTGCAAACTATCTACGTCATGCCGAGTCTCCTTTTTTTTGGATCTTTATCTAGTTTTATTAGCAAGTGATGTTACTAATGCACAATTTTGGATTGTTGATGGTTGCGGTGACAAGGAGGAGGTTAACAATAATATCTTATCATCTACAAGAATTTATAAATTATTGAGTTGAAATAAAGGAGTCTGATGAAAATGATTTTGTATTGGATGACATGAAAAATGAATTAGATGATGAAGAAGAAGAGATTGAATTGAAATTTGATTAAAAAAAATAGACAACATTTAGAATTTTTTTTTTTTTAAAATCGGTGTTCATGTCTAATCCGATTGTAAGAATTGATTACCAGTAATTGTAGTATTTATAATTTTAAGCAATATGTTTTTGTTGAAAATTTGAAGAATATGTATAATGTTCAAGTAATTGTAGTATCTATAATTTTGAGAATTTTTTTTTTTTTTTGGGACGTTTGAAGAATACATATAAAGTTCAAAGAATGCATTAAGCATAAACATGCATATGTTTGTAATGCTTGATAATTAATCTAAACGTATTTTCACGCATTTTAGAACTTATTCTCACCACATCTCGTGGTCGCAGTAAATGAATGGCACAATCATTTGCCACGCACTCAATGAACTTCAATTCAGTCTCACGCCTAATCGTATCGAATTGATTCTCTCAAATGATCATTTCTTAGTGATACATCAATCTGTATCCATCGTATCCGATCAAGGTACTCTTGATGCCAGATCCTTGATGTCAATAGTCATGTATGCCCGTATCACCAACAAAAACTTAAATCGAAAAATAAAATAAAATTGAATGTGCTAGATACACTAAGCCCCAATTTGGTGTTTGATAATTGTATTTTACACACTTATCTAGACCTTTAAATAGAGTTATTTAGGAGTTATTTTAATTAATTATGGTTTAATTTTTTGTATATTTCGTTTGTTAGGTGAAACTCAATGATTAAACATAAATTAGAAGATAGCAATGAAAATTGACGAAAAATGAAGGAATCAAAACATTGATTGAAGATCATGGGAGATCAATTGGATGGAATTAGAAGTAAAGTGAATGAAGCATTAAAACCAATCCAGATTCTTAACCGGGGATTGAGAACCATTTTTAGAATAGTAAATATTCGAAATGGAAAAATTCAATTTCTATAAAATATTGTAGCTCTTTTGAGTTAGATTTCCAAAGTTACTTTAAATCGCTTCATAGGACATCGAAAGATAAATTTATGACAAAAAATACCGATATCTGCTCAGAGACATAATCATGCGCGACGAATACATTTTTCCTTATTTGATTGAAATTCGTTTGAAATTTAATTTGGACGTGATTCTTGACCTAATTTCACCAATATATAAAAAACATGGCAACCATTGAAGATACCTTTCATACACCATATTCATCAATTACATCAATTAAAAAGAAGCAAACTTATTGATCTTGTGAGAAAATTAAAGGCAATTTCAAAATTTCATCAAATTGAAGATTCAATCTTGATTTTTGAAACAGATTAATGAGGAGGATTTGAGGTCTTATCAACCATTTCATCTTAATTTACAAAACTCCATAATTTGCTTACTAGAATAAGTAAATTAATTAAATTAATTAATTAGTATGATTTCTTCAAACAACTTTAATTATTCGATTATATTTAATACTAATTGATACTATATTGAGTACATGGTTCTCATGGGAACGATAACATATTCATCACTTTATTATTTATTCACGATACTGTATACTTGCGAGAAATCAAACAATCTTGCATATTCTTTAAAAAATATTTTTTTTCAAAACTCATTTTCAGTTACACATTCTTCCAATAAAATAATTTTACATGAAAATTCATGATATTTAAACTTTTTCTTTGTAAAACATATGTCTAATCTATCCCACGAGCCTACTCCTTGAATTGTATAAAAAGATATGTGTTTATAGTCCCAAGAATTAGGTCACAACTCGTACCCTAATTACTTTCCAAGTA
This sequence comes from Fraxinus quadrangulata, assembly GCA_903798255.1. Classification (NCBI taxonomy): domain Eukaryota; kingdom Viridiplantae; phylum Streptophyta; class Magnoliopsida; order Lamiales; family Oleaceae; genus Fraxinus; species Fraxinus quadrangulata. Next base: position 21,413 of record CAIGRB010166518.1, read on the forward strand.
AAAGTTGAATGAAATTAGGAAACAAAATCGTTTCAAAACCCATGCAGTCACATGGTAGAGACCAGTGTGATTGCAATATTATAGTATTATACTACTTGGTGGTGATGTTCATCTTCTTGCGATCACAAGGTACCAATTTCTGATTTCCATTTAACTTGATTCTTAGAATTCTCCTTTTGTTCAACCCGAACCCTAATTTGTAACTTTGGTCCTTCATCTTTAAATCTTTACAATTCAATCCTTATTCTCTATAATATTCATAATTGATCCGTTAAAAAGTTTACAATTGAGTCCCCAAATTTTTTAAATATTGAATTTAGCTTCCAGAACTTGTGTGAATTTTTTTGAATGATTCTCTCAATTCTTCTAATTGATCACATGTAATCCAATTGATCTTCAATTTCTCCGAATTAACTTTAATTATGCTAAAATGCCTTTATTCACGTCAATGGCATCCAAGTTCATATTTTACGTATTTAAAGTTTTGAAAAAATTTGGCATGCTTGATTGCAAACTTGCTTCAGTGCTTTTTGGAAACCATTTTATTTTGTTAAAGGAACAATCACTTACCGATGATGAAGAAAGAAAATTTATGAATAATATTCATTATTCAGATGTCATTAGCTCCATTATGTACCTTATGGTTTATTGTAGACCTGATTTTGCTTTCACTGTGAATGTGTAATTAGGTACAAGTCTAATTTTGATCCCAAATATTGGGAAGCGTTAAAGTGTTTGTTTAGGTACTTGAAAGGTACCTTTGATACAGGGTTAATTTATAAATCTGCTGAAGAGGGTGTGAAATTTAAAGGCTTCACAAATGTTAACTATAGTGGTGATAGAGATAATAAAAAATCTACTTCCTCTTATGTGTTTACTTTGTATAACTCTTGTGTGAGTTAGAAGTCTCAATTTCAACATATAGTTGCTTTATTTACTACTGATTCTGAGTATATTGTTGCCACATAAGCTATTAAAGAAATTTTATGGTTTAGAGGTCTACTTAATAAATTGGGTGCTTTAAGTGATAACGTGATAGTATACTTTGATAGTCAATCTGTAATTCATTTGTGTAAGAATCCCGTATTTCATGAATGCACTAAATATATTGATGTTAGGCTACATTTTTATTGAGATGTAGTGTCTCAACGATTGATAAAACTTGAGAAAATGCATTCAGATAATATCCCTGTAGATATGGGCATTAAGATGCTCTCCGGGTAAAGTTCAAAAGTTGTTTTGCACTTCTAAACATTGATATAGGTGTGTGATGTTTCGATTTTATTTGAAATCACGTTGTGTGACTACTAAACTAAATCTTTCTCGTTTGCACGTGTATTTGATATCAAGGTAAAGGTTTGATAATGACTCGTCAGATTGGATTAAATCAAGGCTCGTTCGGAACATATTATTGAGACTATTTAAAATAGTCGACCTAATAACACACAACGATAACCCACAAAAGAAATTGAACCAAGTATTGCATTTAGGGCCTGACCCATATACTTGACCTAAAGTGTATTGTATATATATTTGTGCCCATTGCCCTATTATCATATATACACACAGTTTTGTCAAATAGCCCCCTTTTTGGTGATACTTTCGGCTGCTTTCTCTCTGTTATCTTGTTGTCTCATTGTTATCCATTTGTGCGACCTTCACCTAATCTCTGTTGACATCTTGGCCGACACTTGTGCTGCCAAACTTCTCCCTATTCTACTTGGTCTTCTCAGTTTTGCTATTGCTCCGGTTGCCTCATTCGCGGCTGCCTTTCTGTGTGATTTGTGGGCAGTTTCCTTTGTGGTTTTAAGTGGGGTTCTTGATTCCTTCTTGTGGAGCTATTTTGTGTGTTATTGGGTTATTGATCTAAGTATTGTTCTATCCATTTTTTATGCCAATCTTTGTGATAGTTGAAAGGGAAGTGTTTATCTTTAAATCATAGTATTAATTTCGTTATTATCATTGATTTGGAACTCACTTTGTGTTTGTTTGATTAATTGAAGGTGTTTCGCGCGGAAGTCGCTAACAATTAAAAGAATGTTCAGACGATCGTGTAAAGAACAACCCTCTTGAGACAAAGTTCAAACGATGGGTGCTTTATTTATGAAGAGTACGATTTACAAGAAACAAAACGCCTCCAAGGCGCACAAGCACACAAGTAAATTGAAAGTGAATGAAATTACATAATTTTCTGTTCGAGAGTTGATTGATTGGATCCATCATTTGAATTCTTTAGTTGTGATTCACTCTATAGACCATTTAATTGAGCCATATTATTTTTGTATGTTAACAATTATCCCCCAATATGACAAAATTAATATTCAATTATTAATCTTTTGTCATATTCATTCTTTATCCTTTCCTGCGATACTTAGAATCTGAGGAAGGCGGCGAATCCCAATCATTATCTCGTTTGGCAATGACCTTCTATATCCCTAAAAATGTGCATTATCACGCAGCCTCTATTAAACCTAAAAACACGCAACTTCTTCGTACCATTATACCCACGTTCTGTCTCACTATGTTTCGTCTCGCCTTTAAATTTACTGTTCATCTTCTCGCTTCTTTTCCTACAAACATTCCCAAATCCTTCGAGAAACTTTGCAGCAAATGGCGACTTCACAAAGCTCTTCAGACAACTCCCTTAGTTTTGAAGATTTTCAAGAGCTTCTCTCCAGGCCACATATAAATTTAACGTACCTCTCATCGGCAAACCCTGATATTCATGAGTTTTTCTTAGACCCATCTTTTAAGGACATTGATTCGGTGGGACAAGTAATGGCGGGTCAATTGTTCCTGTGCACTCAAGACCATCCTTTTTCTGAAGTCTTTGTCGTTGAAGCCAATCCGTGAAAGAGGTATTCGTGCTTGGCCTAAAACTGATACTACCTTCCATTGTTGGCATGCACGTATGTTACGACATGGCCCTACCAATGCAATTTTTGATCGGGCAAGAATTTCTGATTTGTTAGAAATTACTCTTCGCCCCTAATTTATGACCTTGTGCTTTTCCCTGTTGCATTAAGTTTTTGGTCATCTGAGTATAATATCTTCATCTTTTCACTAGGTCCCATGTCTATTACTCTAAGAGACGTCGTTGCCCTCGTGAATCTTCCACCTTCAGGCGACACCATTTATCCGGACATTTTGGTTTCTAGCGCTGCCCCAAAATTTGACAAGAAACTCACCGATTCTTACTCGGGCATACAAGAACTTTATAAAATCTGGTGCTGAACCCATCCATGTCGAACATATCGCCTTTCTTCAGGTTTGGCTTTGTAAATATGTCCTTTGTGTTCCTAGCCTTAAACCTTCCATGGCTTATTTATCTATAGCGCATGAGTTAGAACGTGGTAGATCTCTAAATCTTTGCTCGTTATTCTTAGCTGTCTTCTCTAGAGGCATGGCTTCCCTCTAATTCCAGTTAAGAAGTGGTGCATCTCCTACTGGCAAATTAGCGCGGGGTAGGTCTTTAAATCTCTGGTCATTATTCTTGACCGCCTTTTATAGAGGCATGGCTTCCCTTCAATCCCAATTGAGGAATGGCTCATCTCCTACTGGCAGTGGGCCTCTTGGCTCGCTCAATTATGGTTGAGAGCATATTTTTCTCAATTTGGTGCTCCATCGGCCTCTCCTGCTTCGGCCAGTTGTTTCGGGCAGATCATCAACCAACTAAATCCCATTAATATGTCTAATACAGACGTTTTTGCATTCTTTTGTAACTTAGATTCAATCCCTTCTTTTTTTCCTTTTCCTGCTCATTTGACTCCAACTTATGTGCTCCCTCCTTCTTCCATAAATGACATGAGTACCTTCTTGCCCATTTGGGCTCAATTTTTGGCTGTGAATGAGTTATTTCATGACATCCTCACTGGGACAATTGCCAAGGCGGGGGTTGAGATATATGTTCCCCAATTTTTTGCCCTGCAGCTTAGTTTTGGCCAAACATGACATGTTCCTCCCTGTTTCTCTAAAAGTTTAACAGAGCATTTTCACACCATTAATAAAACAGAGGCTCAAGCTATCGATGCTCGTAACACCCTTTTGACCAATGACTTCTCTTTAGCCCCTTTCAACTCTACTTTTGTTACTCACCCTGTTTTTGAACAACTCTGACCATCTGTGAAGCGCCGATTGTTTACAATTGATGTTAACCGCGCTTTTCACTCGCTAGAGAGGCTAGTGACTTCTTCTGTTGTTCCCGTTCCTGCCATCCCCTTTTTGTATGCAATGAACATCATTCCTTCTCGTGCTCATACTCGTAAGTGGATTCCAAATTTAGCACCTTCAAATAACCTGAAGCTATTTGGGCTAATTCGTTTGCTAAATCATTATACATTCGATTAACATATTGAAACTCCACTTGATCAAATTCTTCCAATAATTTTAGGGCGATTTTGTATTGACTTATGACAAAATTGCTTTGGCATTTGAAATCACCAATCAATTGGTAAATTACTAATTGGAAATCACCCAATAATAATCATATTTTTATTCCCAATTCTAGTAACAGCTTCAAACCCACAATCAAAGCTTCGTATTCAGTTTGATTGTTGGTACACATTCTATCCAAAGTGAAAGCAAATTTATAACAAATCCCTAAAGGATTTATTAAAACTATTCCTACCCCTACATCTCTGAAAGTTTTTGATCCATCAAAGTATAAAATCTAAGGTTTTATTTCGAATGAACAAATTTCCAATTCCATTTCTTTAGGCATATCAAGGCAATGATGATCTGTCAAAAAGTTAGCCAACGCTTGATGTTTAATTGCCTTTTTGGGCATTTATTGTATTTCAAATTCTGACAATTCTAAAGTCCAAAGGCCTAACCTTTGGTGTAAAACAGGGCGAGAGAACATATACTTNTAATTCATGGGCGATTTCAAACAGCTTCACGACAGAACCACTTTGACATTTAAAATCATCATTCAATTGGTAAATTACTAATTGGAAATCACCCAATAATAATCATATTTTTATTCCCAATTCTAGTAACAGCTTCAAACCCACAATCAAAGCTTCGTATTCAGTTTGATTGTTGGTACACATTCTATCCAAAGTGAAAGCAAATTTATAACAAATCCCTAAAGGATTTATTAAAACTATTCCTACCCCTACATCTCTGAAAGTTTTTGATCCATCAAAGTATAAAATCTAAGGTTTTATTTCGAATGAACAAATTTCCAATTCCATTTCTTTAGGCATATCAAGGCAATGATGATCTGTCAAAAAGTTAGCCAACGCTTGATGTTTAATTGCCTTTTTGGGCATTTATTGTATTTCAAATTCTGACAATTCTAAAGTCCAAAGGCCTAACCTTTGGTGTAAAACAGGGCGAGAGAACATATACTTAACTAAATTTACTTTAAAAACTAGATAGATAAACAGTCACATGCTGTAAATAGGCCCTTAGTTTTGTACATGCGAAATATGAAGCAAGACATAATTTTTCGATAGCAGAATAATTGCATTCACATTTTGTCAACTGTCTACTCAAGTAATAAATCGCAATTTCTTCGTCAAATTGGTCTTCTTGCGTGACCATCCCGACTATCGATTCATATTCAGCCGATACGTATATCTTCATTGGCCGTCATTGGATAGGCGATACTAAAACCGGTAGATTTGACAAATATGTCTTCAGGCTATCAAAAGCCTTTTGATGCTATTCTTTCCAAATGAATTAGTCCTGATTTTTCAGCTTTAAAATGGGTGAAAAAGTTTTTGTTCGCCCTCTTGACCAAATGCCTGACTAATAAATGCTGGACTATCTTCCCATGCATTGCCAATGTTCACCTTTATCAAAAGGGTCTTGTGCTTGAGCATATCCAGGCTTTATGATCCTCATTACTTCATCACCTAGGTTCCCTGTAGTTACTCCCTCTTCTAAGCAATTCACTTTGTTGACTTCTCGGTCAATACTTTGTTCCAATTTGAACACTACTAGTTTGTTCTTCAACGTCTTTAGTGCTACATCTTCTTTTGTCTTTGCTTTGCATTCCTTATTAAAAACCATTAACTTGGCATTGAAGGCCTGAATATCGGCCATATCTTCTTGTTGCTAATAACTCATCACAGCTCCTTGATGGTCCTTTTGCAAATTACTGGCTCTTCAAGGGCCACTAAATTTGGACTTATTTGATTGAACATTTCATTAAGTGCATCTATTGAAAATTGCTCTTCGCTCTGTGTGACAATTT
>CAIGRB010166551.1:0-15346 GCA_903798255.1 Fraxinus quadrangulata
AAGCTTCGATAACTTACAAGCAAGGAGCACCGATCCTTTTACAAGGTTGAGCTTTTCAGGACCTCAACACGACCCACAAGTTTAAAAAGAATTGAATTTACAAATTGAAAACTTCTTTCTTAATAAATGATATGATTAAATTTTGTACCAAGATATAAATAGGCTAACACAATAGCAATGAATGAAATTCAAGTGTTAGGTGAGAAAAACTTTGATGAGTAAAATGATTTTAAAAAGTTAATTCAATCAAACGATTTTCAAAATAAATGATTTGAGAAAGATAATTTAATGTAGCTTTACTCAAGAATATCTCATATAAATGCTCTTAAAAGTGTTATATTGAATGTAAAGTGAAGTGATATTTATAGCAGTCAAAAAGTTAAAATTTCTGACCAACCGGATGTTCGCCTACTAAACCAGACGACTAAACTAGGCGTTGTGAGTCAGAAATCAGAACGGTAAAAAATTTGACCGTTGGATGAATTGAACGTCCGATGGGACAAAATTTTTCCGAATTTTTCTTTTCTTGATTATTTTTAAAAGTGTAGATTTTTGAAGGACATTTTCACTTATCTTTTCAAAATAAGTGATATTGGTAAAAGATTTAAAAATCAAATGAAGATTTTTATCTCTTTTTGAAAATATTTTTTATGCGAGTTGTTTTTTTATAATAATTTATCTCGTGCATAAAAATTTAACTTTTGAACTTTTAGTTATTCATTACTAAGGATTAAAGCATTTTACCTTTTTATATGAATTTAAAAAATCTAAGTTTAATATTTTCAATAAATGCTTGATTAGTCATGGATGCTTCGATTGATTTGACGTGATTGCTTGGTTTCCATCTTGATTTTCTTTGATCATAAATTGTGAGTCTTGGTAGCAATCGTTTTTTCTTCAATTGATTAATTTGGTCATACTAGCTATGAAGACTTGAATAGAATTACTAGATATATAACAATTTTTTTGTTATAATCAAAACATGAGATCAATCATAGGTCAACATGCTTCAAATTAAATGGATCTAGATTTGGTGGTTGTGAGTTGTTGTTGCCTATGAAAGCCAAACTCTTGCCATTTTTATAGTTTTTTACCTTTGCAAAATTCTTGAATCTTTTCTACTCTCTAAAATTCTTAGAGCATCTTCTTCTTCTTCAATTAGGTAATTCTATACTCTTAGATCACTTTTTGTTTCATATTTTTATCACTTCAATGGCTTTTGGTTCGAGTGCTAGTGGTGGGAGTTCTCAAGTGGTGATCCTCGAATCTAGTGTAAGCATTGCACAAGTTGGGATCAGGCATTGCCTAGTGGGTCGGAAGGGAGGCTGCTATGATTGCCTTTGTTATGACCTTTGAAAGGTTGGTTGAAATTAGGGAGAAATATAAGGTCCCAGATTCGATAGAGCTCCTAGTACCCGAGGCCAACGAAAGTACCTGTTATCCGAGATTGGGACGTGTGGCTGTCAGTGAATACCTATTTAAAGCAGGTATGCCTCTACTTCTACACCCATTTTTAGGCAGTGTTGAGGACCTATATGTTGGTTCCGACCTAACTTTTGCCAAATGAGTGGAGCCAGTTGATAAGGGCTTACTTTCTTTAGAATGAGACCTCGCTTAGCAAAGATATACCTCTGCACATCTTCCAAGCCATTTTCCAGCCTCACATACTTGGGAATGGAGAGTCGAATGAGTGGTATTATGTGACCCCCTAGGGACGGGTCTGCCATCATCTATCAAATGGTGGAGAAAGTCCTGGTTTTCGGTTAAGGGTAAATGGTAAATCGTAGATGGAGATAAGGTCCTAGCTGCCATTATGCTGACCTAGTATTATGAAGCTTGTGAGTAGCTTTCTTTCGAACTCTTCTCTTATTTTGATGATCATGATTGATGATGTTTCCTTTGCAGTTTCAGGATACTGCTTTGAGCTATCCCAAGCTGAGTGGAATGTCATCGAGGACATATACTGACGTCTTCAGAGATCAAGCCATTTCGACCACCTCATCGATCGTTAAAAGTTCTTTTTGACACACTAGTAAAATTAACATAGTATTGTTATTTTTGCAAAAGATTTTGGAAAAATAAATACACTATCCTTGATATGGCTTCCATCTCGAGGGCCACTTCTACTGTGAACTCCAGGGCTTTGAAGCCCTCCTTTGGTGCTGCCAAGCATGTTAGAGGAAAGCTTAAGTGTCTCAGCAAGGAACATGATTAGAAGAGTGACGAGAAGGTGCTCCAGTAAAATGAGAAAGACAAGGGTTTAGAAAAAATGAGGGAGGGGCCTAGGAAATAAGTGGAAGCTTTCCCATAGTACCAGCTCTACTGTTGGAGAGCTTGGCACTTCGGGTACCTTAGCGACTCAATTGTCTCCATCCCCACCACCTCCCAAGCCGATACAACCATCTTTCTCTGCTTAAAAGGTACAAAAGGCTAGAAAGGCCAATGAAGAGGCTGCGAATGAGGTAAAGTAGACCTCCGAAGCGGTGGAGAAAATGTGGGCGGTGAAAACCCCTGGAAAGTTAGAGAGGTTTTTGGCATCATTTTTGGACTTAATGCCACCAAAAGTCCAACATGCTACTACTAACTTTTATAAATTATGGACTGATAGGTAGCATAACTACATTTCTACCCATGATGCGGTAGATTTGATAGAGACCCTACTAAGACAAAGTGCTAGGCTTTTGGTGTTGCCCTTGTGTTTCAATTGGTCTTGAGGACATTCAAACGCACAATTAGGAGTCGGTTGAAAAATTGGCCATGGTGGATGAGAAGGCCAAAAGGGCTAGGGCTGAAGATGAGAAGTTGAGGGACCAGCATACTGAGGAGGTAGCTAAGTTGGATTCTACCATAGCTGAGATGAAAGTTCTAAAGAAAGAGGTCCATAAGTTTCAGTGTGAAGTTGTTTCCTTAACCAAAAAGGTGGAGACATTTAACAACCATCAAAAGCTTACGATCGAAGCTCTGGAGAATGCCAACCTAGAAAATTTCAACCTAAAGGATGCAACTGGGTTCTAAGAGTCCCAAATACGGTACTATATAAATGAGGCACAATAGCCAGGGCTGATGCTCAAAAGGTAAGTGTGGAGACGATGAAAGACTATATTGCCAACTTCCACATGACAAAAAAGTATCAACGCTTCGGTGCATATTGGCGAAGGTTCGCCTATGTCGAGGTGATCGATAGGGTGGAGAGCTTTATCCAAAACTTAATGCTATCAAACTGAGGACAGAGTTCTTGGAGGAAATGCCCCAAACCCAACTAATGATGCAATGGAGATGGATGGTATAGAAGTCGACCAAGATGGAGCTCTCGAGGAAGACAATTAGAACTAAGAAGCTATTGCTACTAAGGTGCCTACTACTAAAGCATCAGGCTCCCAGCCACCTCCAGCATAGTATATAGGACTATTTCTATGTAAAGACTGAAGTCCCCAATTGTACATCATGCAATTATTAATGAAATTTACTTTGGCAGATACTTTGCATCTTTAAATTTTTGTTAAGTGTGATGACCTCAACTAATGTATATAATCGTACAATTGAACATTCAAGCTAAGCTGAATTAAATGCGATGAATTGTTTAAAGTATGGATAAAGCTCCCATTAATTGGGCTCTCTGTATAACTAGAACTGCTAGGTTGTTGCCCAGCAACAATTTGTTGGAATTAATACTTTAGATGTGGATAAACCATCTCTTGTAAATTATTTTAATCTTTTTGGAACTTTCATACATGGTGGATGGCTCATCCATATAGGGATTTCTTCATGACATTTAATTTCGTCATGGGAGGCATGTGTTGTACGCTTCGAAAAACTCTTGAGGACGTCCCCTTTGGTATCCAATTCTCTTTCTTGAAGCACCCACACTTCCCTACATAGTGGATGGTTCATCCATGTAGGGCGCTTCTATCATGACGTTCAGTTTTGTTATAGGAGGCATGTCCTGTATGCTTCGGAGAATTCTTGATGTCATCTCCTTTGGGATCCGACCCTCTTCTCTGAAGCATCCATGCTTCCCTACATGGTGGATGGTTAATTCATGTAGGGGTTTCTTCCATGACATTTAGTTTCGTCATGGGAGGCATGTGTTGTATGCTTTGAAAAACTATTGAGGACATTCCTTTTGGAATCTGAATCTCTTGTTCGAGGCGTCAACGCTTCCCTACATGGTGGATTGGTCAGCCATGTAGGGCGCTTCTATTATGACGTTCAGATTTCCCATAGGAGACGTGTTGTACACTTCGGAGAATTCTTAAGGTCATCCCATTTGGAATTCGACCCTCTTCTCTGAGGCACCTAAGCTTCCCTACATGGTAGATGGTTAATCCATGTAGGGATTCTCTCATGATGTTCAGCTTCGTCATGGAAAATGTGTACACTTTGGATAATTAATGAGGCGTCACTTTTGGGATCCGACCCTCTTCTCCGTGGTGCCCACACTTCCCTACACAGTGGATGGTTCATCCATGTAGGAATTTTTCCCATCACGTTCAACTTTGTCATATGAGGCATGTGATTTGACAGCCTTTCGAATGGAATGTGCTTTTATTAAATCACTTGAAATATTTACATGGGTTGGGAAAGATCTTCCAACTATTTAGTTAATTCATTGGTAGTATATTCTGAGGTGCTCTAAATTCTACGGACGAGGTTGTGCCTTCCCACCTAGGACCTATATTCTTTAAGTGCCAGATTCCAGTTCTTCCTTGGTCCAAGATACAATATAGACCTTTCCAGTTGGGACCCAATGTACCTACTCCTGGTTCTTTCGAGGAAAGGAAGACTCTCCGAAGCACTAGGTGATTTATTCAAAATGACCTATTCTTAACGGATCATCTTCCTTTGATGGTGGCCAATTTCACTTGAGATTTATTTCTTCTTTCATTGAGGAAATCAAGCTCACATCTTCTCAACTCATCGTTGGATATTTCGTTGAAGTACAATTGGTGGAAAGTCGGTAACCTTGTCTCCACCGAACTCATACTTCGACGCTATAGGGCGTAGAGAATGGGGTTTTCTTACTGGTGATTCGGCTTGTGGTCCGGATGGCCTATAGTACTTGAGGTAACTCATCTACCAACGCTCATTTGGAAGCATTGAGGTTCCTTTTCGAGGTGTACTTCATGGTTTTGTTAACGGCCTCTACCTGGTCATTTGCTTGGGGATGGTCAGGTTTTTATTTCTTGATCCTCAGTTCCTCGTATAGGTCCTTGAACTTTTTGTTGTCAAACTATCGTCGATACAATGGAATGGAGAATTATTAATCGAGATATAATATTCTTTCACAAGAATTTGAAAGTGCTGGCTTTTATAATTTTAGCCAAAGGTTCAGATTCGACCCATTTAGCAAAATACTCGAAATAGATGATAGCAAAACTTGCACTACCCCTATCCTTGGATAGGGGGTCTATGAGGTTAATCTTCCATTTGGCAAATGGCCATGGCCTGGATACTACTGTGAGCTCCGGGAAGGTTGCCTCTAAATGGGAAAGAAACGTTGACACTTATCGCACTTCCGTACAAATTAAATCGTTTCATTTTTCAACATAGGCCAATAGTATCCTTACCGTAGTACTTTATGTGCCAACATGAGCCCTATTATAGAGCACATTATCCTAAAAAATGAAATGTACTCCCCTTCTTCTAAGTTTGTTGGCTTCCTCTTTGTCATCGAGGATGACCTAGTCCTTGAGGAAGGCTATTATAGGTTGCATACATGTAGATGTGCCTTTTACCTACATTACCTATTCTCCCTGAGCAATTATGGTCTAGGTAGGTGTTCAATTGGCACCAACATTAGGGGTTTAGAGTCATTACTACTAGCTAGCTTTGATAAGGCATTGATGTGTTCATTTTCTATGCATGGAATAAGAGATAGCTCGAAAATGTCGAAAGATGGAAGCAAATCCATTACCAGTTTGAGGTATGCAGCCATACCCTTGTCCCTTATAGTTAAGTTGCCATTAACTTGGATAACTACTAGATGGAAATCATTGCTAATGAATAACCTCTTCACTTGCATCTCTTTGGACAATCTAAGGCTAGCTAGCAGTGCCTCATATTCTGCCATTTCATTGGTGGCCTTAAATTTGAACCTTAACACTCAATTAAGTTTGTGGCCTTTGGGACTAACTAGGACCACATTCGCTCTTAAGCTCGTCTTCCCAGATGAACCATCTACAAATAGGTTCCATATGAGATGTTATGCGGAATCGATTACTTCCTCCATTTCTGGGACATTGGCAAATTCTGCCACAAAGTCCGCAAGGTCTTGGCCCTTGATAGAGGTTTTCGCTTTTAAAAACAATATCAAATTCACCAAGCTCTACAACCTACTTCAACAACCTTCCTGAAGCATCAGGCCTTTAAAGTACTTGTTTAAATTAGAAGTTGGTCAGTACAAGTATGTCGCACACTTGGAAGCATGGCCTCAGCTTTCTGGAAACAATGACCAAGGCTAGAGCTAGCTTCTCCATATCAAAGTAGTGGGCCTCTGCTACTAAGAGTGCTTTACTCACGTAGTAGATGGGCAACTAAATGGTACATTCGTTTCTTACAAGTACTTAACTAATGGCCTCATTAGAGATTACCAAATAAAGTTGTAGGGCCTTTCCGACCTTAGGCTTTAAGAGGTGGGAGGCCTGGCCTAGGAACTTTTTCAGCTCTGGAAAAGCCCCTTCAAATTCCTGTCCATTGGATTTCTTTCCTCCCTTTAGGATTTTAAAGAAAGAGAGACATTTGTCGGTGGCCTTTGAGATGAAATGGCTCAAGGTTGCTAAGCGGCCAATTAGGCTTTACACATCCTTTGGCTTTTGAGGGGACCTCATTTCGATCGGCACATTGATCTTCTCTGGATTGGCCTTTATACCCAGGTGGTTGACCATGTATCCTAGGAACAAATCAGAGGTGACACCAAACATGCACTTAAGGGGTTTAAGCTCATCATAAACCTTTGTAAAATTTGGAAAGTTTCTTCTGGGTGCTTTACATAGCCCTTCGTTTTCAAGGTTTTCAAGAGTATGTCATCCACATAGACCTCTATTATTTTGCCAACGATGTCAGCAAACATCTTGTTAACAAGTCTTTAGTAGGTAGTCTCGGCATTTTTCAATCCAAATGGCATCACTTTGTAACAATAAAGGCTTATATCGGTAATGAAAGAGGTATTTTCTTCGTTCGCTGCATGCATGGGAATTTTATTATAACCCGAATAGGTACCCATGAAACTCAACAATTCGTGCCGACGATGGAGTCCACAAGTTGGTCTATCCTTGGAAAAGGAAAATTGTCATTAGGGCAAGCTTGATTAAGGTTGGAGAAGTCAATGCATACCCTCCATTTACCATTGTGTTTATTTACAAAGATCGAATTGGAGATCCATTTCGGAGTAAGTAGCCTCCTAGATGAAACCATTGTTTATCAATTTCTATACTTCTTCCTTTAAGGCCTTATACCTCTTCAGGTTGAGGGCCTTTCTTTTCTACATATACGGGACAACTTTAGGATCAATTTTCAAGTGGTTGCAACTGACCCTTGGGTCAATACCGATCATGCCCTCACGCCTCCTAGCAAAAACATCAAGTTTTTGCATAAGAAGTCCTTGAGTTTTCTATAGTCTCAAGTGGTAGGTCTTTTCCCACCTACAATGCCTAGGTAGAGTCCTGAGGGTCTACCAGGAAACCCTCCAGCTCTTTTACTGGGATTGTTTTGGAGTCAATCTCAGTAACATGAGGGTCCAACTAATCAAATATGACCCCTTGATCAGGGGCATTCGTCATTTCGCTGTCTTCTTATTCAAAGGTCTGACTTTCAGGAGTATCATTCATGTCAAAGTCCATTAGCACCACAATGATGACCTTGGGCTAGGCTTTCCTTTTTGAACTTAGGTAGTACTCCTACACCCCCATTTGGTTACTCTAATTGTAACTATGCTGCATTCAGTTGGGAACTTCATACATTGGTGGTGAATGGACGTGATGGCTCATAAATCTTTTAGGGATTGGTCTTCCTAGTATCCTTTGGTAGGCAGATCGGTTATCTACTGCCAAAAAATTCATGAAGTTAAGAGCTGTTTGAGGTGGTTCACCTATTTCCACTGCAAGAGTTTTTTATTCTTTCGGGATGATGCTGTCACCGGTGAAACCGTATAAGGGGTGTTGATGGGATTCAATTCATGATCCACGATCATTTTATTAAAAGTGGTTCCAAAGAGGATATTGACGGAACTACCATTGTCTACTAGCATTTGCTTCAACTAGTTACGACAAAGGGCTTCACAATGGGGGTAGTGTACAACCACAGTATCTTTCTGGGCAAAAGTGATAGGCGGTAATTATCTTCTTCGAGAACTGTCATCGACTATGTAGCTAGCCATTGGGAGGTCTTTTGCCCCTTTTGTGTAGTTCCTTTAGGAGTTCTTTGTTTCGTCGCCGATGTAGGGTCCTCCAAAAACCATGTTTATCTCTTGGATAGGCCTTCATTCACATTAGCCAAGGGATCTCTACGCCGATGTTGTCCTCTTCTGGTCTTTCTCTATTGCGCTCTCTCATCCGTTGCGGGGATGTTTCTTGATAGGGTTACCTTGCCTCCTCATGCCTAAATTGTTGAACTTACCTAGGTGGGGACAGATCTCTATGAGGAGGGAGATCATTCATTTGGTCATTCCGGGGATTGAATTGCTCTATAATATCCTGAAAGTTTCTGTATAGTCATTGATAAAAGTTAAGGGACCAAACTGATAACTTTAATAGTTGAAGGACTTAAAGTGCACTTTTTGAATTTCAAATTTTGGTAAAGAAATGATCATGGAACTGCCATGTTTAGAGAGAGAGATATAGTGTGTGTGTGTGTGTGTGTGTGCATGTGTGTGTGTGTGTGCGTGTGTGTAAATCTAAATAAAATGTTTAATTATATGACAATAACTTATTAATAGCAATTATATATTTATTAATATAGTTAATTTGGTAATTAGTTTAGTAATTGATTACACTCTATATGGGAAAACGTGTAGCATTGATATAAAAATGAATGTTGTACCAAAAATATGTAAAGGGGTCAAACCTTATAAACCCCTATTTATACCCCTCTCACTTCACTTACACTAACACACAATTTATGTTATACTTTTATCTCTCTTCCTCTTAACTCATCTTTCACATACACATTTTCACATTCTAAAGTTCAGTATACAAGATATCTAAAGAATTTTGGAGTGAAAGTCTAACACGACAGATTCTTCGATTTACCTTTATCTTCTTCCATATAACTGTATGTGTAGTAGTACGAATTGTTCTTTCATTATTTAAATTACGAAAATTTATTTTATGAATACGATGATAATAAAATCCAAGTATTGATTATGATACGGATCATTTATGTGTAAGTTCAAATGATCGGAGTTTAGTAGCGCTACGCACGGGAATTATAGCCACAAAGTTCAAATTTTAATTCTCGTATCTCCATATGTATGTTATGATTTTCCTTATTTAAATATGAGATGAAATTCGTTATTACTCATTTACTAAGATTTATATATCATGTGTATATGTTAATTTTTTTATAGGTAACTAAAAGAGTTGTTTCAAAGCAGTTGGATGTGGTTTATGCTTGAGTGGGTAAAAAACGAAGAATAAATTATGTAGTTAAGAATTTTAAAAATATTCACTGTGTTTTTCTTAAAATTAATTTTAAATTCTCACATGTTAAGAAAATATTATATAATTTTTAATGAAAATATTCTTTTTAAGGTACATGTATAATGATTTCAAAGATAAAAATTTGGGTTGTTACAACATAGTATCAGAGCGAGTCTACGTTTTTGTAGACTGAAATTTTAAAAAGAAAAATAAGCGAGATTTAATGTTTATTACATCAACACCATGCAATGCCAATTTTCAAGCTCTCACGCCTTTAAATCAGGTAGGAAGATATGTAATTATATTATTTTATGTTATTACATAATGACAATTATATTTACTCATATTTACCTCTGTTTAAATCATGCTAATTTATAAAATTTAACTATGTAAATGCACGATTATGTGAATAAATATGTATGAAATTATGTTCAAACAAATTAGAATTTTGTTTAATTATGAAAATGTTCTTATTTATGTACAAGTTCTGTGCCTAATTGACGTCAGACAGAAAAATGATTATTCTGTAGGCCGATTTTAGCAGATAATTAGCAGGGAAGAATACAAGAGAAAACACCAAGAAAAGAAGAAAATTCTTTATTATTCATCCAACATGCGAAAATAACCCACAAGCCGGGTTAAATAGCTAGAAAATCGTAATTATCGAAATTTTACCTAAAATAGCAAAATCCCAATAATCATGCTAAAAGAAAGTATATAATAAAAGAAATAATACCCAAAAATCTGGCTCAAATTGATTTCATAATCTATGTTAAACCAATCTTAATGAGCACATTCTCAACCTTACCCCATGGGTATCTAATGTTCCTATCTCCAATTGCAACGTCACATTCAATCCTTTGACTTCCCCAATTCCTAGTTTCCTAAAAATGGACAAAAACATTAAATTTATACTTGTACCTATATCGCATAAAGTATTAAAATGAAATTCTTTACCTAGTGAAATGGGTAAAGTGAAACTCTCTGGGTCCTTAAGTTTTGCTAACAATTTATTTTACAGCCTTACATTGCTCTCTTCGATCAATGCCACTTCTTTCCAACCTAGAAGCTTTTTTTCTTAAATATCATGTCTTTCAGAAACTTTACATACATTAGGATCTGTTGGATTGCATCAATGAATGGGATGTCGATGTGGAGCTTTTTCAACATATCCAAGAACTTCTCGAATTGATCATCGGGCTTTCTCTTTGTAGTCCTTGTGGTAAAGGTAGTGATGACACAAATTTTTTAGTATGAGTAATTTCCTTAACATTTGGATCCTCTAATGCTCTTTTTGTCTTTACTTCTTTGTTTTGCTCAGATTCTTCCAATTGCTCCTCAGTTGTGGTATGCACCTGCTCTTTTGTAGCAACGGGTCTCTTTACATTAATCTTTGAGAGTTGAACTCCACTTCGAGTAGTTACAGCCTCAATATGTTCTTTTTCTACAACTTTTATTGGCATTACTTGCTGTTTGAAATTTATCTCAATGTCACTGGACAATGCTACTCATAGTCTCTCTGAAAGTGCTTTCACTATTTGTCCTATCTGATTTTTCAAATTCTTGATGGCAGCTCTCTGAACTTGCAAGGTTTATTGTTCTTTGCATGTGTTGGGTAGATATCTTCGTTAATTTAGTAACAAGATCTTCTAACAAAGATTTATTTTTAATCTGCTGAAAACCTGGTGGTGCAGTTTACTATGGTGCGGTCTGAGCTCCCTGGTTGTTACCCCACTGAAAACCTGGGTGATTTTTCCAACCTAGGTAATAGGTGTTAGGATTTGGATTGTTTTATTGCTTTTTTGAAAATTCTGAGTGTAGTTCACATCATCCATTGTCTGAACAAAAGGAGACCATACATTCACTCTTGTAGTTCACTCCACAATGTTTGCATTTCGGTCCCATTATCTGGGTTGTGTTCATCCGATCCATCTTTTGTGCCAATGATGCCAATTGTGCTAAAATTGTTGTCAAAGAATCAACTTCGAATATCCCAGCAAATCTCTTTCCACTCGTCCTTTTAGTAGACGAAAGAACACTGGTGAGTGCCAGATCCTCCATGATTTGGTAGACATGATCTACGGTTCTTTTTGTGATAGAACCCTCGCATGCGAAGGCTACGTTAGGGCTTGTCGGATTCAGACTGATGTAGAAATACTGCACCCGAAGCCATTTCTGTAATTCCTGTTGTAGGTATTGGCGTAGTAAACCCTTGTATCGTTCCCATGTTTTGAATAGCATTCTAAGTCCAATTGTTGGAATGTGGTAATCTCGTCTCTTAGCTTCGCAATCCTTTTCGGTGAGAAATATTTGCTAAGAAATTTCTGACGCAATTGGTTCCATATAGTGATGCTTTGAGGTGGACAAAGGTGGACAAGTGTCTAACCACTCTTTGGCTAAGCCTTTCAATGTGTATGGAAAAAGTCTTAGTCTGAATGCTTTACTAGACACCCCCGAATACTCGATAGTTGCACACATATCTAGAAATCTTGATATATAAATGTTGGGATTCTCCGTAACTCTCCCAAAGAATTGTAGTACGTTTTGAAACATGTTAATTATATCAGTCCTTAGGTGAAAATTCGCTTGACCAAACGCCATATATATTATGCTATACTGGCTTTCTACAACTGGTGGAACCATATATTCACCCATGAGCCTTGCATTTTTATTAGCTGTATCCAAATTCAGTTGTGCTATTTCTAGATTAGCCCCGATGACAATTTAATTAGGATTTTCCTCTTCCTTGTCTTCCTCTTTCTATTTTTGGTGTCTTTCCAAATGTTGTCTTTTTCGAAATTTGAATGTGTCGTTCAATATCCAAGTCAAATTGAGCAAGATCACCAATTCTCGAACTTCACATATAATGTCCTGAAAAAGGAAGTAAGAAATACTGTAAAATTTTTCTAATAAATGAAACGAAATAAATAAGCAAAAAAAATTCAAATTAAAGCTAAAACTAATTAAATACAATACTTCCCGGTAATGGTGCCAAAACTTGATCCTTTGAAAATCTGCAAGTGAACAATATCGTGAATAAGTAATATAGTAGTGAATACAGTGTCGAACCCATGAGGACTACATGTTTGATAGAGTTAAAATTAATTGCAACTTCAATCGAATATCAAATAAATTTTGTGATTTTTCTATACTAATATCTCAATTATCAATTAAACTAATGAAAGTAAATGTGTTTTTCAAATGTGTGAGATGCATTGCTAAGATGTCGAATCCCTCTTATTATTTTATTTTTAGTATAACAATTAAAGAGACAATTTGAAATTATTCATGTTGGTCAATATTCCTAATTTAATTAAAAGCCTATCTTGGTAGCGATCAAATATATCCTCCTCATGTGACTATTATATCTCTCGATGAAAAATGCAAACATGATGTGCATTAACAAGTGTTAAAACACATATTGAAACCATATAAAGTATAGAGATATATCTTTACCCTCTATCGAACCTTATAATATTTATTATATTGTGTTTAAACTCTATTGCCTCTCTCAATAACAATAAAATCCACTAACAATTCAATTGATGATCAATCGATTGAAAAGAACGATAAAAATGATAATAAACATCCACAAATCAACTCCAGTTAAAGTTAAAATAATTAATTAAAAATTAAAAATATCATAATAAGGGTTCATCTCATCATAGCAATGTATTAAACTAGCCTAACATATCGAAATTACAAGAAATCATATTTAAGTGAAAAGGCATAACCCAGATTTTTTATAAATTGAGAAGATGAAGATGAATTTTGAAATCTTGAATCTCCTCAATCGTTTATTAATCTTTTAAGAGACAACTTCATCTTCAGGAGCTTCGAATGAACTAAGACTTCGGTTGGAGGAATCTTTGTATCAGTCTTCTGTGTGAAGAGTTTCGTCGTCTTTTCTGACCTCTTTAGGCAGCACTTCTGCTTAACAGGAAGAGCTTCAGATTTACGTGCTTCGGCCATTCATTTGATCTCTTAAAATTTGACCAATTGACTCTTTGCTAACTTTTCTTTCCACGTGGATTGCTACGTGCCGTTTTGACCTTAGCCTCGGTGGCGAGCCATAACAACTTTATCTCTGGATTAGCCGACTGATTAGGGAAAGGACAAAGGACGAGTTGCAAGATGAATGATTTTTTTCTGAGAGTCTGCTAGGGTTTGTTGTTGGAAGAAGAGTGTAAGATGAATAAAACATATATAAGAAAGATACATAATAATGGATAGTAGTGAAAAGGCCATAATACCCTTTTTCTTGTCTAGATGAAAACTGATAGTAAAAGATGAATAAGAACAAGATGAGAATACAAAAAAGCTTCACAAATAAACAGGAAACTGTGGATTGGCTCTTTAATATAGTAGGGATATTCGCTTCTAAAAAGAAAATTATATTATCCCTTTTAACCTTATGTAAATTTTCTTAAATCTAATTTACAAAATTAAATAAAAATATATTATTCTAAATTCATCTACTAATATTTATTTTCGTTAAATTCTTCTTGGCCTTTTTATAAAACCTTAATATTGATAAAATATTTTCTTCAACTAAAGTCAAAACAAATATGGAAGAGATATCATTAGATCAAATACATACATACATAAAAATATATAAAGAAGAACTTGAAAAGGTAAGGATTACCTTATATTGTGGATTTGATGACTTTAGTATGTGAATGATTTTTGCTTTGAGTTTGGGTTATTTGATAATATGCCTTTTGAATTCAAGTAGTATCTATAAAAAAATTTATTTCGAATTATTTGAGTTTTTTTTTTTTTTTTTATCCTCTCTTTTCTTGATTTTCTTGAATTGAAAATATCAATGGCTATCTTTTCTGCTACGATTATCAAAACAAGAATTTGAATTTTCTGCTGTGATTATCTTTCTTTTTTTTCTTAAATTCAAAACAATGGTGCCTAATCTGCTAGGATTATGAAAAAAAGTTAAAAAATTTTGACAGTGCATATTGACGGCAGTGATTGAAAGTATATAAGGATTATGGAGGAATATTGATAATGTAGATATAAAAATTGTGGGAGAAATATAAAAAAAAATGGTGTAGATGTATAGATATTTAAAAATTGTGTAGATAGATATATAAAAGGATTGAAGAAATTATGATGTGATAGATATATAAAAATGGTGTAGATGTATAATGTTAAAATGAATGAATTTAGTAAGAACAATATCGGAATATAATGTGGATGAAAATAGTAGGGTATGATTGATATATAATAGTGGCAGATGTAAATAACAACTTTTTTGTTTATTGTTCAATTTGTTCAAATTATTTTCTTGGAGTTCTCTTTTAATTGAAAGAGAAGACCTCTAAGAAATAAGACTCATACTCAAAATATCGTACATGAAAGTAGAAAGAAGTTTTGTTAAGAAATAATCTTCTAAATTGATAAAGAAACTTTAAGGAAAGTAAATAAATCTTTAATTCCTTAAATTTTTATTCCCTAATGAAAACGCTAAGATCATAAGCAATCAATCATAATCTCAAAGTCTGATATATTAGAAATTATGGACACTTCGTCTAGTTCATTTTTCACGTAAACTCACTGGGACGTTTGTTCAATGGTGAGGATGAAAGTATGAAATTATTAAGTCATGAATTCACCAATGATTCCGAAAGTGTGGATTGGTCGAGTCTCAAGTTCACTGATTAAAAATTCATACAGTCCCGTATTCCATATAGAGTCGA
>CAIGRB010166551.1:23854-43647 GCA_903798255.1 Fraxinus quadrangulata
ATTACGTATTCGAATATTTTATCAATCATTGTTTGCAATCTTCTTATACTTTCTGTTGGTTTAAGGTAGTTAGTTCACAAGAAAAAAATATTCACAATTATTACCATTCTTTATTTGTCTTTTTATCAAATATGAGCTAGGAAAAGTAGATAAAGTCTAAAGTATAGTCCTCATGAGAACAATAATCCGGAATCAAATGTCCACTATATTACTAGTTACGATATCGTACACTTACGATAGAAAAAATGCAACATGAAACGAGTGGAAAATTCTGATAATCTTCAAAAGATTGCTTCGTCAACCTTGGAGGCTGCAGATAAGGAAAATGAGAACTGAAGGCTCGTGTTAGCGAGCTGACTGCTGAGGCCTTCCGCTTGGGCTAACAATTAAAAGGGGCAGGAGAGGCAGCGGTGAATGAGTATGTCACCCATTTCATGAGATGGCCGAATATGATTGGCTCGGCATACATTGGAGAAGGGTCGCCTATAACGAAGTTTTTGAAAGGTTGGCTGAGCTGTACCCTCAGCTGGAGCTATCTTTGCTGAAAGATGAGTTTTTGGTGAATGAACCCTCAACCCCAGCCAATGAATGAGGAGATTCAGTAGAAGAGGTGGACGCCTTGGAGGAGCCTCAGCAGAATGTTGCCATTTATTTAGATTAGGTTCCTTTTTTAGCAAGTTCAGTTTTGGTAACTTCATTCCTTGTAATGAATTTTTAATTACAATTTAATCAACCATTAGGCTTTTATGGGCTTGTCGTAATTAATCGATCATAAGTTATATGGGCTCGTCATAATTAATCAACAATTAAGTTATATGGTCTGCCATAGCTTTACCAATGGTTAAGTTGCATGGGCTTGCCATGTTAGATTTCAAACATCCATAGTTTCATGGGCTCGCCATAATCAATCAATCAATAAGCTTTATGGGCTCACCATAATTAATCAACCATTAAGTTGTATGGGATCGCCATAATTAATCAACCATTAAGTTATATGGGATCGTCATAATTAATCAACCATTAAGTTATATGGGCTCGCCATAAATTTATCAATTGTTAAGTTGCATGGGCTCGCCATGATAGATTTCAAACATCCATAGCTTCATGGGCTCGCCATAATCAATCAATCATTGAGCTTTATAGGCTCGCCATAATTAATCAACCATTAAGTTGTATGGGCTTACCATAATTAATTCGTTAAGTTATATGGGCTCGTCATAACTTTATCAATTATTAA
The DNA here is from genome assembly GCA_903798255.1 of Fraxinus quadrangulata. NCBI lineage: Eukaryota > Viridiplantae > Streptophyta > Magnoliopsida > Lamiales > Oleaceae > Fraxinus > Fraxinus quadrangulata. The sequence goes on from CAIGRB010166551.1 coordinate 25,092, forward strand.
GTTGCATGGGCTCGTCATGATAGATTTCAAACATCCATAGCTTTACGGGCTCGCCATAATTAATCAACCATTAAGTTATATGGGCTCGCCATAACTTTATCAATTGTTAAGGTTCATGGGCTCGCCATAAATAAAGAAGAAAATCAATGATGACAGGGATCTCACTGATAGTGCATTCGTAAATGTTCAACATTCCATAGGCGGGGTTGTGCCTTCCCATCCAAATTTTCAATTAAAAAGGTTCATGGCCTGACATTACCCGATATGTGATAGGGGCCCTCCCAGTTTGGACCCAATGTGCGTGCACCTAGCTCTTTAGAGGACAGAAAAACTCTTCTAAGAACCACATTACCTCTCCTGAACAATTTCTTCTTAACCTTAGCATTGTAGTACCTTACCATCTTTCTTTGATAGGAGGGTAGCTTTGTTTGAGAATTGTTTCTCCTTTCTTCGAAGAAGTCAAGCTCGCTCCTCCTTATTTCATCATTAGCTATTTCGTTGAATTACAGGTGACGAGGCGAGAGTAGCCCCAAATCGACTGGGCTCATGGCCTCAACCCCATATGCCATAGAAAAATGGGTCTCTTCCATTGCAATCCGGATGATAGTGCGAATCGCCCATAACACATGAGGGAGCTCGTCCACCCATGCACCATTGGATGCATCAAGTTTCTTTTTCAAGAGTTACTTTATAGTTTTGTTCACCCCCTCGACCTGGCCATTTGCTTGGGAGCGTTGAGGAAAGGAGAAGTGTTTTCTGATTCCCAGCTCGTCACACAAGTCTCTCCCAGCTTGCCACACAAGTCTCTAAGCTTCTTATTGTCGAACTGCCACCCGTTATCTGTAACTATAGAGTGGGAAATTCCGAACCGGCATATGATGTTGTTCCATATAAATTTAGAAGTGTTTGCTTCAGTTATTTTGGCCAACAGTTCTGCTTCGACCTACTTAGTGAAGTAATCGATGGCAACAATCGCATAGCTTGCACTCCCTTTTTCCTTTAGCATAGGCCCTATTAGGTCGAACCCCCATTTGGCGAATGGCTAGGTACTGGATACCACTGTCAACTCTTGAGAAGGTTGTCTTTGAATGGAGGAGAAATGTTGACACTTGTCGCATGTTTTCACGAATTGTACATCATTCTTTTTCAAGGTTGGTCAGTAGTACCCTTGCCTTAGTACTTTATGGGCTAATGCTGGGCCCCCTGTATGCTTGCCACAGACCCCTTCGTGTACTTCTTGCAGGATGTAGTTAGCTTCCTTCCCTCCAATGCATCGTAAATACGGGATAAGAAGTTCTTTTTGTAAAGTACTTCATCTTGGAGTACATAGTGGTGGCCCTTCGTCTGAGCTTGCGGACCTTCTCTTTGCTTTCTTGCAAGGTGTGATCTTTGAGGTAAGCTATAATAGGTTGCCTCCATTGTAGGGTTCCTCCAACCCACATCACCTCTTCTATTTTGGCACTAGAAGGCCTGGGAAGGTACTCAACCAGTACAATTTTGAACAATTTTGAGTCTTTGCTGCTAGCCAATTTTGATAGGGCATTCGCGTGCAGGTTCTCCATTCTTAGGATTTGGGTCAGCTCAAACTTTTCAAAACATGGGATTAGGTCCATAACCTTCTTCAGGTATGATGTCATGCCTTTATCTTTAGCTGCAAAACTACTGCTGACCTATCTCACAACTAGCGGAAGTCACTACGAGCTGATAAGTTTTTGACCTGCATTTCTTTGGCCAACTTGAAGCCCGCTAGAAACACCTCATACTTAGTTGCGTTGTTGGGGGTTTTAAAACAGAACCTCACTACACAATTAAGCCTATGACCCTCTGGGCTCTCTAGCAATACACCAGCCCCAGATCCTTTTTCTTTGGCAGATTTGTCAACAAATAATTTCTAGGCTGGGGAGGTCTGCTGATTCCATCGTTACATTGATATTTGTTGCCTCAGTGAATTCGGCTATGAAATCTGCCATTGCTTACCCCTTTATTGAGGTTCTTGGTTGATATGAAATGTCAAATTCGCTTAATTCCACAACCTATTTCATTAGCCTCCCTGAGGCATCTGGCTTTTGAAGCACTTGTTTGAAGGGGAGTCTTGTTAGTACACGTATACTGTGGGCCTAAAAGTAGGGCCTCATCTTCTTAGAAGTTATCATAAGGGACAAAATAAGCTTTTCCATATCAGTATAACGCGTTTCAGCTGGAATGAGGGCCTTGCTTACATAGTAGACAATTTATTGAGTGTCGTCCTCTTCCTTTATTAGCTCGACGGCCAGATATAGTAGCAATGATTCTCCATCTTTAGGCTTTGAGAGGAGGGGGCTTGGCCCCAGTGTTTCTTCAACCACTGGAATGCTTCTTCATATTCCTCAATCCATTGGAACCTTTTCTCCCATTTTAGGACTTTAAAGAAATGGAGGCATGTATCCGTAGCTTTAGAGATTAAGCGATTTAGTGCCACCAGGCGTCCTGTCAAACACTGTACCTCCTTGGGCTTGCTGGGAGACTTCATATCTAGAAATGTCTTAATTTTCTTAGAGTTTACCTCAATACCTCGTTGGTTAACTATGTAACCCAAGAACTTTCCAGACGCGCCGCCAAAAGTGGATTTTAATGGATTCAGCTTCATCCGGTATTACTTTCCAGAAGCGATACCAAAAGCGTATTTTAATGGATTCAGCTTCATCCGGTATTTTATCAATTTCTTGAAGGTAGCTTTCAGATGTTCAATGTGGTCTGTAGACCTGAGGCTCTTTATGAGCATGTCATCGACGTATACCTCATTTTGTTTGCCTATGAGATCGGAAAACATTTTGTTGACTAGCCATTGGTAGGTCGCGCCAGCATTCTTCAAGCCAAACGGTATAACTCTGTAGCAGTATAAGCCTCTATTAATGATGAATGAGGTGTTCTCCTCGTCTATTGGGTGCATGGGGATCTAATTGTATCCTGAATATGCATCCATGAAACTTAAGAGTTCATGGCCTACAGTAGAATCAACTAGCTGGTCGATTTTTGGAAGCAGAAAACTGTCTTTTGGGTAGGCTCGGTTGAGTTCGGAGAAGTCTATGCATACTCTCCATTTTCCATTTGCTTTCTTTACCAAGATGAGGTTGGATATCCATTTTAGGTATACTGCCTCTCCGATGAACCCATTAGATATGAGCTTTTGTACCTCCTCTTTCAGGGCTATGTATCTCTCAAGGTTCAAGGCTCTTCTCTTTTACATGTTAGGAAGGAATTTCGGGTCCACGTTAAGCCGGTGGCAACTGACCCCGGGATCAATGCCCACCATATCCTCATACCTCCATGTAAATATATCCAAGTTGTTAAGTAGGAAGTCCTTAAGCTTAGTTTTTTCTTTTGATTCGAGCTCCTTTCCTATTTGTAGCATCCTCATGGGGTCGTGTGAATCTACAGGGAAAGGTTCAACCTCTTCTACCGGGGTTGCTTGTAAGTTTGATTTTGTGACCCTGGGTCTAAATCTACATCAATAATCCCTTCATCAGGGGCATCCATCATGTTGACGACTTCTCCTTGTTTAGGGATCGGGCCTTCTTCAGGTACGTCAACCATTTCAGCATCCATCAAAACCATGTTTACATTGTGGGGCTCGAATTTCCTTAAGGAGCTAAGGTAATATTTTCTTGATCCCATCTTATCCTCTTATATTGTGGCAATTCCTTCCTTGGTGGAAAACTTCATGCGTAGATGATGTATGGATGTTACAACTTGGAGCTCTTTTAAGGCAGTTCGTCCCAATACTCCGTGATAGGCAGATCAATAGTCTACAATGAAGAACTCCATGAAGTAGTGAGCCTTAAACGGGGACTCCCCCATTTCCACCGCCAATGTAATCCTTCCTCTAGAGACGATGCTATCACCAGTAAGACATATAGGTGGCAATCATATGGGTGAGTTTGTGGTCCATCGTCATCTTATCGAAGGTGGTTCTGAATAAGATATTAACGGAACTCCCATTGTCCACCAACATGTATCTCAGTCCATTTTTGGCTATGACAGCTCATACCACCAGTGCGTCACGGTGCAGATAATGAACTCCTATAGTATCCTCTAGGGAGAAAGTTATTGGAGGAGTATTCCCAAATCTGTGGCCAGTGCTATTAATTAAATAGCTCGTAATGGGAGGTTCATTCGCTTCTCTTGTGTAGTTTCTCATGGCGTTCTTGGAATCTTCTCCAATGTATGGACCACCTATGATGGTGTCAATTTCTCTGATATGAGCGTTATCAGTATTTGCTGGAGGCTCTCTCCTGGGCCTCTGCCCCCTAGCCCTGTTCCTGTCTTCTTCGTGCTCCCACCGAGGCAATTCATTTTTGCATTATACCTTCGCCTCGTTATGCCTAGGCTCTCTATCTTGCCTAGGCTATGGTGCACCTCCTTTGTGTTTGACGAGCATTCTTATCCTCAATTTGGGGGCCAATTGGTTCTTCATGATATGGCCTGGATAAGCAATTCTCAGTGCTGTGTCTATTGGTTCGATGATATGTGCACTATTGCCTATCTCGAGGTTGCATATTTATCTTTCTGTCTCTTTTTCTGGATTGGTTCGGCTACCTTTGAGCCTCAGGTCCAACCTCCTCATATGTCAAAGAGGGTTGTGGCCAACGCTTGACCGAAGGTAGGGGCTATCGTGTGTCCTGCTTGGGTCCATTACTGGTCCACCATGTGGGATACAGTGTCTCTTCGCTGCCTTTCAGGTAGTGGGAGTCCCAGTAAGGATCTATTATGGTGATCAATCAGCTCCTTATTAACGATTTCGCTTCTCATCATTTCCAGCAAAGCATCGTAAGAAGTTGGGTTTCCGTTTCACACATCCCTCCAAAATAAGGTGTTCATGTTGAAGCCCCTTCTTAGGGCAGAAATGGCCTCTCTATTTGTAACATGTTCGTAATAAGTCATTTTGGTTGTGAAACCAACCAAGTAACTTTTCAAGGTTTCTCCTACCTCATGTCTTGTAGCCTTTGGATGGGGACTTCTCTATCTTTACTAGATAAATATTGGTTCAAAAAAGCCTTTTTAAGGTCGACCAGCTTCTGATGTTGCCAGCCGGGATGCGACTGTACCAAATTTCTGCAGCCCCTGTTAACATGAGATTAAAAGCCCTGCATTTTAGTGCTAGAGAGGCTCCTCGCAGAGACATGTGGGTCTTATAGTTGTTGAGGTGCTTTGTCGGATCACATTTCCCTTCATATTTGGGTATCTTTAGGGGTACAAAGTGATTTGGGACCTGGGTACTCCTTAATTCTTGGGAGAAGGGCAAGCTTTCGTCATCGTCATCTAGCTCAAAAGATCTTCATGGGCCATCAGAATCATTTTCCTCTGCCCGATACGAAGGAGTTGTGTCATTCCTGCTTAATTCTCATGTTTGCCTCATCCTTCCTCTCTCGCCTATATCTAAGTGGAGGTGGCATCCCCTGGGTTCATATCTTTGGTGTTGTTCTGGCTCTTTTTGAACAGGTGCTGGCTAATGGGACCTATTTCTAGGCTTAGAAGGTCCAATTTCGTCAAAGGCCCTGTTGGACCTTTGAGGTTCATGCTCTTGAGTGTATTTAGGGAGAAAATTTCCCTCATGTTGCATGTCATCGCCAGGACGGCTCGTAACGTAGTTGGTGGAGGTATCTACTTCCACTTCCCTCTCCGCTGGTTGTCATTCATGCCATGCATTTGAGGATATGCTGCTATGTCATTCTCCTTACATTCTTGGGGAAACATTTCATGTCGAGGTACTTGGGATCCAGCTTGTCGGTGCATATGCATAAGTAAGTACTACATGGCAGCATTTTGTTAGGCCATGCAGCCATTTCTTCTACCTCCCTAGGTAGGTGTGCTGTAGTACCGCTTCACCTGTGTTGATGATGGGTACGATGCATATTCACATTTGTATGGAGGACCTCTTCTTCAAAGGCCTCCTACTTTCTGTTTCCACTGTGCGATCCTTGGTGGCTGGAACTCATCGCGTGTACCCGATTTCGAGTTATCAATAAGTGTTTAGGATGCTCCTTCTATCCAATGGTTCCTCCTCAAGAACCAAACCTTTTCTCAAGGCCTTGTTTCCAAATGGTTTTTACCACATGTTCATGCTTATGGTATCAAATTTTCCACAGACGACGTCAATCTGTTGACTCCAAAAAATATATGGAGCAAGGATATATGTTTTAAAATCTAAACTTGCATTCACCTTCAATGGCATTGAGTGTAAATTTTTATACTTGAGTAAGGTAAATAGGGCTCGTAGGATGAAAGGGCACATGGCCTCATCAGGTCAATTAACCCTTCGTGTCGCGTGCATCAATCAACCAATCGAGGCATTAATGCTAAGACATCTTTCGTATCTATAAGTCCTAGTCGTTACAAGTGGGATTTGACCGTACAGGTGTGTAGAGGCTGCATTAGTAGTGTGTTGTCTTATCAATCATTTCACCACAAGATCTGCTAGGGATTTCGCTACCACCTCGTCTGAAGCGAGTCCTACATGGGGTACCTGCTCAAATGGGATCGGTCCAGATTAGTGTCATGTGAAAGGGGTCGTCCCCATGCACGTAACAGGGTCGCCCATGCTACCACGTAAAAGTATGAAAGCTCTCACTGCTTGCCACGTAGTCCAATTTAGGTATGAATATTTATACGAATAACAAAAACAATATAGAATGTTTGACAGTATTTTTAAGTGCCTACAAATTGTTGATTCAATGAAATGTGTTGATAGTGAATTTTAAATTTTTTCAAATGTATAGTTTAAAATATATTTAACTAACTTAGATTATAACATAAATTTTGTGAGACGTGCACACGAACAGATCCAGAATCGGACTGCAAGTCGAGCTAATATGTAAAAAAAATTATACATAAAAAAAATTTACATAAAAAAATTACACTAAAAAAATTAAAAGGACCGGGGAGTGCAGTTCTCCCCATATACATCCCTGGACGCACACATAAATAATCACCAAGTTAAATGTGCGAGCTTTAATACCACCAGGATATTTAGCTACTGGTGTAGAATTACATCTAAATTAAGTTATAAATTAAAGTTAATAATTAATTTTAACTACTAATTTTATATAATTTTTAATCATATATTTTATTAGTTTATTTTTAATTTAGGGAAAATTGCAGCAACAGTCCCAAATATTTGGCTTTTTTGAAGGCATTCACTTGGTGCCATCCACAATCTCAAACTTTTCAAAAATTAGCACCTAGGGTCAAATGGATGATTTCTGATAGTTTGACCATTAGCTAACCCAATATATTAATTTTGATCAATTTTAAAAGGGGTAAATTAGTAACTTTGAATTAAAATTTAAAAAACTTTAAAAAAATCAAAACGCAATCACTGTTCATCTCCTTCCTACATATCCCCCCACACCCCAACTCCTAAACACAAACAAAAAAATCCACCACCACAATCTTATCACTGTTTGTCGTCAACATCCACCAAAACCCCATCAAGCTAGGCAATAATGCATTACAAAACACCTTGGGCACACCCAGACCTTCTCACAATTGTGTCATATCTAAATGAGATTCACCTGTTGTAGGTTTGAAAACTACATGAAATAGATTAAAATTTTCAAAGATTAGACTGAATCAGTTGTTATTCGGCAATGAACTAAGGAGCCACTAATGCCACTTTGTTCTAAATCATTGTTTATCTATGAGAAGAAAAGTTTATATATAAGACAATTTTTAAAATATAATGGAAATACTAAGATTTCCCTCGAGATCATCCCTTTTTCTATGAAATCATTCCCATAGTTCCCTCCATAAATCTTTTATACCCACAACACCATATTATCCTTATTCACCATTTTAGTGGATTAAAAATTCTAGGACTTCCACCATTTTCGAGCAATTTTAAAGTTTGAGTTCTAAAAATTGTTCCAAGAAAAAGCATTTGATTTGGTGGCAGAAAATAGAGAAAAATGAAGAAAGGTTGGGGAAGAAAGTGATGGCAACTAGTTTTGCTCAGTAGGGTTAGTAAGGATGGGATGGAGAAGGTGATGAAAGGAAGAAGAAGTTTGGGGAGGAGGGGTGGGCTTTTGGGAGTGAGTGCAGAATTTATATTTTAAATTTGATTTAATTATCATGATATGATAATTGTGTTTTCAAAAAAATAAATATATAATTTCACGGTTTTACCCTTATTAGTTTGGTCAGAATTAGTCAATTTTTTATTTTTTGGGGTCAACGAACAGTCTAATTAACAGATATCATCCATTTGAACCCTAGGTACTAATTTTTGAAATGTTTGGAATTGTAGATGGCACAAAATGAAGGTTAAAGTAAAGTTTGCAAAAAAGTCAAAGGTTTGGGACCGCTGCTGCAAGTAACCTTAAAATTTATCAAAAAATTGATTTTAGTTCGAGTTAGAGTAGTGTAAATACTTATCTTAATAAACACACATCAAAGAAAGCACTGCCCAAGGTCATTATTGTCCATTTACCCTCTCAAATCTTTCTTATACTCTGTGCTTCGTTCCCTCCCCTCTGTCGCTTCATCTTTTGCTACTCATTTCCTTCTTAACGCCCTTCCATTTTCCAATTAGCATACTGTGTACAAAAATGATTTACAAAATTTGTTGACAAAATGAGTGTGGCAAGATCTAGGCCAATAATTTCAAATCTTGCCACACTGATTTTGTCAAGCAATTTTGTAACTGTCGAGATCTATTTCAAAAGGGATCAAACTTCAAAATGACCACCTTGTTTCCCAACTCAGTTTTCTTTCACAGAGGATATCCCTATTTACCTTTGACTCAAATGGAAATCCTGTCTACGCTAGAGCTAACAACTCTTGCTATGATTTTTTAGATATTTGTTCTTGTCCTAGTTGTTTAAGCACTAAAGTTGACGATAAGTTTTCTCCTCCTAGGAGAAAAAGATCGAAGAAAGGAAGTTAACAAAAACTTTACACGGTATTTGAAAACAAAGAAACTTTGTTGGGTTTCTTGGAGAACCCTCTGGTAAATTTGATTATTAGGTCAAATTTACTCATCCACCTAGAACGAATGAACTTATTACTCCAACTAGATGGGATGATGATAATGATAATGATGATGCTAGTTGTCGAAGGTATAAACAATGGGATTGGAAAGATCATGGTAAAAACTGGAGCCATTAAATGTTGGCACTGTACTTGCATCTATGTTTCATCTCTCAAACAAATCTCACTCCTACGGAGAATTTTGAAAAAGACCAATCGGATTACATATGAAAGGGAGCTGTAGAAGCAGTGCTGAATTGATAATCTGAGAATGCCATAAGAAAAAATTCACTTCTCATAAGGTTTGATGAAAGTCAGCAAAGGATTGAAATGATTCTCAAGCAACAAACTTGCATATTAACCTTCCCCATTGAGCCTGAAAAAAAATAATAGAGATTGTTCATAATGAAATCATGACCCTTCTGGCCAAATGACTCCATTTTGATGATCAAGAAAAAGAAATTAAACAGTTAAAAAACCAATTGACTAATATGGAATCCCAAGCCTTTTTCCCTTCCAACACGAATTGACTATCCTCCTCATCAGCACAATCCTCAACATACAACCTAACCACCTCAGAAAAAAACACAAAGCTATGAAACTACATCTTTATTCACTCCTTAAGAATATGAAAGAAAGATGAGGCCACCCAAAGTTACAAAAAAGTAGTCATAAACAACCAAAGCAGCAGAATCCATAAACAACCCTTCCCAAAAACCATCACAAACGACAATTAAAAAAAAAATCCCCATCTTCACCTTCGTAAAAAATGAAAAATTTAGAACACAACCACATCACAATTTTCATCCATTCTCATAGCAAATGACACTAGCTCTGAGTCTTATGAATCTTCCTCAGACGAGGACTATAATCCTTTATATATGGCTGACAAACACAAAGGGATCCAAAAGTTGAGGAATCATCTTGTGAGGCATACTCTAGAAAACATGAAGATGAAGATTTGCATGTGTAGAAGAAAGCCAAACAGCTAAAAATAATTATTAATCCCAACATAGTAATTTATCTACCAAATTCACTCTCAATAATATACCACCTTCTTAATGGAGAGCGAGGTTACAAGAAATGTTGGCATGGGGTATTGCAGAATTGACAATGTCTGATATGATGCATAATATGGTCATCAGAGGAGTTCTAGCTAGGCTCACAGGTCTCATGAAAGAATTGTTTATATTCCTTGGGAGTTATAGACAACGAGAGTGGGCAAAACCATTTGGAACTTGACAATTTCTTTGACAATCTACACTGGGAGTTTTGTGGGAAGCCAAGCCATGTAAAAGAAAAAGCCTTCTAAGAATTCTTCCAATTAAAGTATTGTTCCTACAAGCTAAAAGATTTGGATAAACACTTTATATTCTTGGAAGAATTGATGATACTAATCTCAAGCAGGTACATCTTGAATCCCTTCCACAACTCCTTAGTCTAGAAACTCACAGAATGATGGAGCGGAAAGGACATGCGTTATCTGAAACATCTATCGGAGAGCTTTGTAATTGGGAAAAACCTTAAAAAACTCTCTAACCAAAGGAAATTCTTCATAGACTTCAATATAAAGGGAAAACAATTTGGCAAAGCCTGTGACCAACCAAATTTGAAAATTAAATGTAGACAAGTTGAAAGAGAATGTGGATGCCCAAAACCCAAAAATATTAGGAGCAAAACTTTCAAAAGAAAAAATTTCCCAAGTTTTCTCCTAAAAAGAGATTTTTCAAAAAAAAAAAATCATGAAAGAAGGGAAACATATGTTTTATTTGTGGAAAAAATGGTCATTATGCAAAAAAATTGTCCTAGCAAAAGGAAGGATAAAATTATCAACCAGATCATTTCGGCAGTTCAAGATGATTTTGACGAGGAAGATTTATAATCATTGTTTCCAAAGGAAGAATGATAGTCACCAGAAACTATCTTTGCTCTTGAATACCATGATAGAATGACAACAATGACAGTAGCAATGAAAGTATGTAAGAATGCTTTGGAATGCAAGTCATAGATCTTTCTTTAGCAGTACCAATGATTGGAATCAAACTTTTTCTAGGAAAGTATGAAAGACCCATCATGGTGGTAGCATTACTCGATACAGGAGCGACATCTTCAATTCCTAACCCAACCATACTCCCTGAAAACATGTGGAAGTCTTACCAAAAGATCTTTCAAGCAGCCAATAATGAGTACTTTGACACAGAACTTATTAGTAAACTTCCAATTCTTCCATGAACTCAACATTTCCCATAAACTACTTGGATCATCACTACCAGGAAAGGATCTTGTCATTGGTTTTGATATTATCGAATAGTTATGGAAAAAACGAGTCAGAGCTCTTTCAATGGACTTAAATTTAAATCTTATTTTATTCCTTACATTGTACCAATCACATACTTTACCCTTACAATACCAACCATAAAAGAAATCCTTATAAGAGATTGTTGTGCAGAATCTCACATGGAATTGCTTACCAAATGCACAAAGTCTCTTTGCAAAAACCCAGACTTCTTTATAACACTACTTTTCAAAAAGAATGAGGTTGTTAATCCAACATAAAGCGAGCCACATGAGGAGAAGTTATGAACATTTCGAGCTTGCCACAAAGGAATTGTCCCAATTATAGTTAGAAATTACTCATGGAGCCTACTACTTCACAATGGGTGTGCCAAGCATTCTATGTTAAAAAAAAAGTGAACAAATTAGAAGGAAGTTAAGACTTGTCATTGATTATAAGCCGCTAAATCAATTTTTCGCAGATGATAAGTTTTCCCTCCTTGATAGGAAGACAATGTTCGCAAATCTGGAAAAGGCAAAAATCTTTTCCAAGTTTGATCTGAAGGAGGGTTTCTGGCAGTTGGGACTCAAACCAGAAGAAAGGTACAAAATAGCATTATGAATACCTAATCAACATTTTTAGTGGATGGTTATGCCCTTTGGTCTTAAAATGTCACCCTCTTTGTTTCAAAAGGCAATGGAAAAAAAGTTTCAGCCACTTTTTTAAACAGCGTTAATTTACATTGACAATATCCTATTGTTCTCTATGGATAAGGATATTCCTAAGTTACTACTCCAGAGGTTCACAGAAATTGTCACAAGATAGGTATCATGTTGTCACATAAAAAAATGATCATTGTGGTGTCTGAAATTGATTTTCTTGGAATGCATATCAAGAATAGAAGCTATTATACGACCTTTATAAGAAATGCTTAAGAAAAACCTTCTACAATGGTCATCCAGGCAAACTCATGCTATCAAAAGAATTAAGTAAGAGGTTCATAATCTTCCAGAGCTAAAAATTCCGACTGATGGAAAGAGAATTCTACAAATAGGAGCAAGTGAATTGCAATGGGTAGTAGAAGAAAATAATGGAGAAAAAAATATGTGGCTACAAGAGTGGTATATTCAAAGAATATGAGGAATTGAAAATTTTCAATTCCACCTTATTGGTCACAATTTTCTGGTAGAAATGGACATGAAGGAATTCCCCCCCAAATGTTGAATTTCAAAAAGAAACAAATTTTAAACTCACAACTTTTAAGATGGGCATGATGGTTTTTCGAACTTTGACTTTAAGGTTAAACACATCAAAGGCAAACACAATTTCTTACCTGGTTTGCTCTCTAGAACAAAATCTTCTATTTAACTATAGATCTCTACTATCTGTCTGATGAACTCAACTACACAAAATCTTTTCATTGAAAACTTTCCTCTTGAAATTGAAAATCTCATCAGAAATCGAACAATCCACTCAAGATCAACGAAACTCATGCTAAAATATCAATCCATTGTTATTAGGCAAAATGGGATCCACCTTATCGGGGGGGGGGCTTGGTTTTTATCCAGAATAACCATTTTAAAACCTTTTTTCATTTTAATCCAGAACAAATTCAAGAAAATTTTTCAAAATAACTTTTGTGTTTTCTATGGTATCTTCTTGAGATACATAAAATTGCAATCTAATTTAATGTCGTTGACATGGTTTCTTGGCTTTCAAAAAGAACTTCATAGCTTTGGAAGGATTACTTAGAATACATTCTTTACTTCAACAATGAAATTGTAAGATTTTTTTTAAATGATTTTATCCACTCTCTCACTGGAGAGACAAATTTTGAAATTTTTATTTAAAATTCAAAGATCTTAGAACTTCGTTTATTAATGTCCATATAATCCTAGTGTTCCAAAGACAGGGCTATTTTACTGAATCGAGATACTATGAACACCATTCTCATGTTAGGGAATATGTGGTCCAATCGTTCAATCTTCATAGAGAATGGGAAAAATATCCTCAAGAATTTAGGACATTCCAAATAAAATGGCAGAAATTAAATAAACAATCCCTCTAGAAATTTAGCCTAAGATTAAAGATGATGCTCCATGGAAAACTCTTCCAATGAATTACGGCCAAAGGATTCAATGGGTCATTTAAACTCATAAGGAGATTTTAAGCTAAACTCACAACTGGTTTCTAGTCATTCCACCTGAAGATTATCATTTTGACAATTGTTGGAACCAATTATATTTAGGACGACCAACACAAAACTTGGGACAAACAGCTAAGTACTTAGAAGACACTCCTGAAGGACAACTTGTTAGAGAAAAACTTTGGAAAATGTTAAATAAAAATGTCCTTTGTACTACTCTCCGAACAAAGAAAAGATAATACAAGAAAGAACAAGCTTAAGCAAGCCAGCCAGAACCCACAATGTCTCAGCTCCTAGAATCTCAATTTCAAGAATCTCAAGATCCATGAGCTTACTCTTTTGACCCTTTCAACCTTGATAATCTTGAAAAGCTTCAACAACAACTCGATGAAGAAAAGGAAAGAGAGAAAAAGGAATATATGCCTTGGTGGAAAACACTAGGACTACAATCAAACTCTGAAGATTCGGACATACCAACTATGGTAGCAAATATGAGCACCCCATGATTCGCAAAAATCACCTAAGATCTAAGAACTTTGACACTTTGTATGATTTGATAGTCGTTTTACAAAATAATTAATAAAGTACTTTTTACTTTATTAAAGTAGATTCCACTTTATCAAAAATTGTCTGTCTACTTGTGTAATAATTGTTCTAGAGTCCTGTATGTTTTTAAATAGTATGTATGTTTATGTTATTGTGTCGATTGGTCTAAAAGTATCTTCCTCTATAAAAGGGGATCTTCTCCTCCATTGTATGGGCATCGAAAGATTAGGAACAAAATATTTGTTCCTCAAAGATCACGAGTTTCTAAATCTTTCATGTTTCTCACTGGAATCCATCTTATTAATATTAGGTTTAACAGTTATGATAAGCCAACAATATGAGCAATAACATAATTATGCACTACTATTACCTCTCTTGAGGATTCTTGATACTAGAAATTGTGCTATAGACTTAATGATCTGCCATGGAGATTTGGAATCCTAAGAATCAGGCCCTTTATTTGTTCTTCTCTAGTTGGCTATTCTTCGGGTTAGAGTACCTGGGTCATACTTCTCCCTATTAGGATAGATCCAGTCTAAGCCTGGGGCAACAGCTGACTTTCCACAATCGACCCAAAAATCCACAATCTAATCGAAAAGGAAAAATACTGACAATGTCGCGGAATCGAGCTGATTGCGTCTAAAAATTTGACTTCATTCGCTGTAATCGAGGCACTGACAGTACTTTCACAAACAATTACTCCAAGAACATGCTCGATAACTGCTACTATGGTGGCAACGAGTAAATCGATGAGATAGAGAATCTCACTCTGTCCCGTGCAGTCCAGCGTACCGTCTGGATCCCACCAAGTGGGGTGTCAATGTACTGTAGAAAAAAAACTATTACCTAAATCAGACATAGTTAATGTAATGAATGAGTCATGCGATTTTAGTCTTCCAAATCAATACGTTGTCCCTTTTTCTCTCTAATGATGGAGTTAGGACAGAATGAACAATCACCATATGATCCAGGAACCATAACCGTATATGTATACTAATGGCTGGTTAACCTAATTCGATCCATCATGAAGGTAGGAACAGACGTGGTCTCTACACATAAAGGCCCACATTTTGATTAGATGTTTCAAATCCCAAAATATCGAAACCTTATTAGATCACTTTAAACGGGTTTAACCAAAATTAATAGCTTTTAATTTAATACACAATAATTCACATATAAGCCCACATAATCGATTAAAAAATCCTGACAATCTCCCACTTGAACTATATGTGTTAACTTATAATTGTGCATTAAATATAACCTTATGAGTACTCAAAATTTTGCTATCATTATCGAATGCATCCCCAAACAGTCCAGTCCATCAATCATATCAACATATGATCAAAGCGACTTTTGCTAATTTTATTATAACTAAACCCATCAATGGTCATGTATATAGATATAACTAAATGACATGGATCAAGCATGGATGTGTAGCATGGAAATTACATGTGATGTGATCTTAACATGCCTATTTCAAATTGGTCGACCTTAACACCTTAGTGAGATCATTTTCAAATAAGTTCAAAGATAATAAACAAAACAAAAACTTTATAACCGAAAATAACTTTAACCATAAACTATATCCAAAATAATAGTACATGTGTCTAATTTTAAAAACACGAAAATACAAATTCTCACTGAAACAAATTTCCTCAACAGACATTACACCTATATGAGCAGTGTGTTCACGAAAGACCTTGGGTATCAATCCCTTAGTAAGTAGATCCGCAACCATGAAGTTTGTCCCAGTATGCTCTATTAACACATGTTCACTCTGAACTCTTTTTTTAACAGCCAGGAATTTGATCTTTATATATATATATATAGATATTGACTTCGTCGTGCTCTTGTTATTATTAGAATACATTACTGCTGATTTATTATCAAAAAATAACTTGAGTGGTCTTTCTATATTGTCCATAATGCACAGCCTAGTGACAAAATTTTGCAACCACATTCTGTCATTTGATGCCTCATAACACGCTATAAACTTCGCTAACATGGTGGAAGTAGCTATAAGTGTCTGCTTAGCACTCTTACAAGAAATAGCACTTCCAATAAGCAGGTAGATATAGCCTGAAGTAGATCTCCTACTATCTCGGCATCTCAAGAAATCGAAATTAGAATAACCGATGATCTCCAATTGATCCGATCTTCTGTATCTGAGCATGTAATCTTTTGTTCTCTATAAATACCTCATGACCCGTTTGGCTACTTTTCAATGATCCATTCCCGGGTTACTTAAATATTTCCCTAGCATCTCAACAATGTATACTATATTCGAACATGTACAAACCTGAGCATACATCAGACTCTCTATAGCTGAAGAATAAGGAATCTTCTGCATTTTTTTAATTTTCAAGTCATTTTTGGGGCATTGACTTAAACTAAACTTGTCTCCTTTAACCACATGGATGTCACCTGATTTACGATCTTATATACCAAATCCTTTAAGTACCTTTTCGATATAGTTGTGTTAATCCAAGAATACCCTGAGAATGATCCCAGTGTTTCTGAATTCCTAATATAAAAGAAGTGTCACCAAGATCTTTCATTTCAAAATTCCTTGCTAGAAATCTCTTGGTTTCTTGCAATAAGCATATATCGTTGCTGGCAAATAATATGTGATCGATATATAAAACCAGAAAAATATATTTACTCTTACTAAAGTTCTGGTATATACAATCATCGACCAAATTCATCTCAAAACCAAATGAGATGTCGTTTAATGAAACTTGTAATACTATTGACGAGAGGCCTATTTAAGTCCATAGATAGATTTTTTTAATTTACAAATCATTTGCTTTACATCATCTGACACAAAATTTTCTAGTTGCACCATATAAATTGTTTAATCAATGTCACTATTAAGAAACGTTGTCTTAATATCCATATGATATAACTCAAGATCGAAATGTGCTATCAATGCCATTAAAATCTTAAAGAGTCTTTCGAAGAAATCGGAGAGAAAGTCTCTTTATAATCGATGTCTTTTTCTATGTATAGTCATTTACAACAAGACGAGCCTTATATCTCTCTACATCACCCGTAGAATCCCTCTTGGTCTTAAATATCCATTTGTAATCAATGAGTTTCGCACCTTCAGGCAATGGAACGAGGTCCCACATGTCGACGTCCTTCATGGACTTTATCTTTTCATTTATGGCATCGAACCATTTTTAAAACTTAGAACGTTTCATGGCTTGACAGAAGTTGATCGGATAAGCTTCCACCATTCCATTGTCAACTACATGTTCTTGGAGAAATACGATTTAATCATCTGAAACTACACTTCTCCTCTCTCTAGTGGATTTTCTTAATGGCATTGATTTTTGAGGTTGTAGAGTTTATTCTTCTAGAACAAGTTGTTGACCTTCAGAGGGAGATACAATGACATTTTCTTGATCTGGAATTTTTTTTTTTAACAATGTCAGGGATAAAAACTTGATCATGATCAATGTCAATGGCAATTGGAGGAATTTCAACGTATTCCACCTCAAAGACAAAGTCTATAACCCATTCTCCCCCCTTCCCCACCTGCAAACTCAACATCCTCAAAGAATCAAGCATTTCCTATCTTCAAAATTATCTTAGTTGTGGGATCATAAAATTTGTAACAGTGACTGATAGTTCTTGTGTCCAGTTTATTTTCAATTGGCCTATAAGGCCTTGCCTCAAGTGGACATCCCCAAATATGTATGTACTTCAAACTAGGCATCTTGTCCGTCCAAATCTCATACGCTACAATTTTTAATGCTTCACCCCAAAGTGATTTTGGCAAGGAAGAATGAGTAATCATTCGTCTTTTAGCAATACCATTCATAGTGGCCGAACCCGACATAGTGTACTATGGGACGATACGACATTCCTCTAGGAATTTAGCAAATGGTCCTCGATGTTGTTTACCTGAATCGTCATATCTGCCACAGTATTCACCACTACGGTCAAATATGATGCTTTTATTCCTTTTTCCGAGTTGGTTTACAACTTCAGATTTATAGTTTATTAACACATTCAGCGACTATGATTTTTCATGAATGAGGTATATATAGCTATATCTTGAAAATTCATCTATGAACGTTATAAAATATTGTTGACCATTCCAAGAAACCATAGGGAATAGTCCACAAATGTCCGTATGTATAAGTTCTAAGGCGTACAAAGTCCTGTTTGCTTAAAATCTCCTTTAATTGGTTTATTTTCCCTTTATACAGTTAACACATATGTCATAATCTGTAAATTCAAGGAGATCGAGAATTTCGTTAGACACAAGTCTCTCAAGTCTCCTCTTGGAGATGTGACCTAATCTCTTGTACCATAATGATGCAGAATTCTCGCCGGTTAATTTTCGCTTAACACCTCGAGTACTTACATTTCATTAAAAGAAATAATTGTATCAATTAAATAAGATTATCGTAGACCTATAAAAAATTGGAACCAACCAATTTTGAATCATGAAACAAACTAAATTTTCCATTCTCGAATAAACAAGTATAACCAGATTTATCCAAAATAGAAATGGAAATCAAATTCCGTCTAAAAGACGATACAATAAATGTCTCCTTAAGATCCAAATAAAATCC
>CAIGRB010166588.1:0-22720 GCA_903798255.1 Fraxinus quadrangulata
CGCGGTGCCTCACCGGAGAACTTTTGTTTCTATTATCCTCATCAATCCTCAACCAGATGATCAATTCTTCCAAGTTCATCTCCTTATGTTTGTGCTTGAAATGACTTTTTAAATCCCTCCACATAGGAGGGAGCTTTTCGATGATTACGGCAACTTGTAAAGATTCACTCAATTCCATCTTTTTAGCATGAATGTCATGTAGTAGAACTCGACATTCTTGTATTTGACTTATCACTGTTTTGGAATTCACCATCTTGTAATCCAGAAATTTACCGACTATGAACTTCTTTGTTCCGGCGTCCTCAGTCTCATACTTCTTTTCCAAAGAATCTCATGTATCATTGGCCTAGTCCTTCGAACTATACACTCCATAAAGTGTATTGTCCAATCCATTAAGTATGTAGTTCTTGCACAGAAAGTCCGAGTGCTTCCTTGCATCCAACGCAATAATCTATTCACGATTATTGTATCCTTCTTGTACCGCTGGTGCAGTTTCCTTCAGAAACTTTGCCAAGTTTAGTGTGGTAAAATAGAACAACATTTTTTGTTGCCATTTCTTGAAATCCACACCTCCAAAATTTTCAGATTTCTCCCCATGTAGGATCGCAGTATTTTGAAGTGGTATAGTCAATGCCAAAACCACATTGTTAGAACCATTTTGACTCGAAGTAGCCTCAACGGTGGCCATTTTGTTACACAAACAGAAGTTTAACGCAAATAAATCAAAAGAATGGAATATCACATGAATGTGTATTCCAAAAGATGAAGAGAAAAGATAACAACAACCACATACACAAATTTTTTGTCTTAAGATTGTTCGCGACGCGGGCTAAATATAAGTGCAGGTGAAAGGGTTGTTGTATATCGAATAAACCAAAAATAAAGTTTAATCCACTGGAGCGTGATTAAACATTATAAAGAAAAGTGATTTGAAATGTAGTATGAAAAACTACAAACGAAATCAATAATAAAAACTAAGAAGGGAAGAAGAAGAAGAACAATCTGAGGCAAATGATTTTCACTACTTTCTTAAGACAAAATTATCCAGTAGCGGTGCTCACGGTTTACTACACTTGTCTCCCAAAATACAACGGATTTAACTTGTGGTAGAAGCACTTCAAACCACAAGTTAGGGCGAACTTTCGACGGAGTTTCTCTCTACAAAGAAGAAAACGATTTTTGATGATTTTTGAAGTGATTTGCAAGAGTTTTAGTGCAATGCTCAATGCAAATATGATATGGGTTGCAAAAAGGACGTCCAAAGGATCCTATATATAAAGGATAAGTGGTTGTGAATGAAATGTCGCACCCCAAATTCAGCAACACTTGTCAAATGTCACACTATTCACTTGTCGTTAGCATATCGTCATAGCCTCACTCGAGCGATAATAACAAACACTTTCTCGCTAGCTTGTCGTTGGCCTGTCGCTCGAGCGACAGAGGGACAGTCCAGCCATAAACTAGCAACAACCTTAATCAATTTTCAGACAACTTCCTCTAATTTCTCATTTATCCGGGATTGATTTTGAGATTTCAAATATACCACAACGATATACTTGACGAGTAGAATAAGTTGGTCTATTTACTTTTATAATTTGACCATCGGATCAAGTTCGAATATTTGGTCGAAATTGACATGAAGTCATTTTTTTCCAAATTTTTTATTTTGATACTTAACTAAATTTTCAATCTTCTAATCCAATTTTCAACATAAACACGCATGGGACTCATGGGAGATTTGATCATGGCTGGTGGTGGTTGAGTATGGTGGTTTAATGGCGGTGTATTTAGTGAGAAATGGGGGCTATAAAGTACGGGTCATTGGGCCTTATGGGGGGCTTGGTTTGGGCTAAGTGACTAGTGGACACGTTGATCGTGCACATCGCCATTAGTATTCGGTGCAATTGTAGGCATTTGTTGTGTTTTTCTCGCGCATTAACGCTGGGATAACTATCAGTCTTTTTAATGTTAGCCTAGTTTTGCACTGAAAATAATTTATAAAAAATTTCTCCACGACACCATAGAATATGAATGGAAACATCGAGAATGATGAGATGAGTCAATTTTTTTGGGTCTTTTAATAGTGAAAAAGTTGATAGATAAATTATTGTTACTGTCACTCCACGGAATCGAACGTGAGATTTTCACCTTATTCGAAGGCCGTGAGCACGATGAGAACGGACTTCCCAAAAAGTCCGCCCGAACCGGAGTCAACATAGTAGAATTGAAAGAAATAAATAAAACTTAATTTTTCTTCAAGAATTTTCTTCTGAGCTCGTAATCTTTCGAGTTTAATTATTCATACACATTTAAAGATAAAGAGTCTCGATTTAGAAAGAATTAATAAATGATTTATTTTATAAATAAATAAAAATATGTAGTAGATAAGTGGATAATACTTGTAAATTGAATGAAATGTAGGATTAAAAATAAGGTTTTATTATTTATAAATAAATTATATTTTTTGTCAAATGGAAGCTAAAATATCTAATTTATAGATAAATACAAATGATAGTTATTTTGTGTTTATCGGAATTTAAAAGTAGAAATAAAATTTGAATGTTTTTAAATTGGTCAAACGGTGGCTCAATGAACTGGCGTCCAGGCCGACTAAATGCAATCTCATGTTCCAAGAATAGTTTTGCTGCAGTGTTTTTTTTTAAAAATGCTATTTGTCGTGACATACAATTTTATCATTGATTTTAACAATACTTATTCAAATCAATGACATCAATTTTAACAACTCAAAAAATGTCAAACTCTTGTTCTCAATTTGTATACTCTTCGATTTTAGATCAAGTTCATCTTACTCATTGGTCAAATAGTTATCAAACTGAACACGAATATAAACTCGATTAAAATAATGGATATTAGTTCACTAATTTAATCGGTGTGTTGTGGTCGGATCGATGGGTCACTACTTAAAGTTTTATTTATAAATTTTTCTTGGTGACAGAATTAAAGTTTTCAAGTATTTGTCACCAATAATTTTATATCTATAATCTATTAAACTAAAGTTACAGTAATGTTTATGTTTCAATTTTACATTTTTAGAGTTTCGAATAAAATTTATTATTCTCATTTTTTTTAATGTACAAATTTTTAACCCTAAAATTCGGTGCATTCATCTTAACCAAAAAGTAATCTCTCGATGCATAACAAATTCATAAAATTACGATTGGATGTTTAAAAATCTAGTAAAACGTTGGACTATAAATTTTTAAATACAATAGTAGATGAGTGATTGGCACAACAGATATATCATAAACACTTAAATAACAATAATATTTTATTTGTCTGGGTGGTAGAGATAACACGAGTTCTTGACAATAAGTTTTGACTTTTCGTGTGTTACCTTCTTTGTACGTGGGATAAGCTAAGCCGCTCTAACTCGACAACAACTAAAGATAAGAATCATCTTAAATATTAGATGCATAAATTCAAGTACTCGGACTTTACACAAATCTTAGCCTTTGTTTGATTTTCCTAAAAATCATATGTTTACTAAATTTGATAAGCGTTGATATAATGAACATTTGAAAAGTTGATAAACACTATAAATTTCATAAAATGTATTGTAAATATGAGTTTAAAGTCACACCCTAATGTGAGTGTATTGTAAAAATTACAACACGTTAATGATTATACAGATAACATTGATTTTTTAAAAAATGGGTCTCAAAATATTTGTGTTTATCAAAGTTGAGACAGATCCTTGTTATTTATTATTTTATATTTGATGGATGCTTTGACAATAGTCAGCCTACCAATACCATTACCCTACACGCAGGAGAGACAAATATGCCAGTCCAGTGTTAATAGTAAATTATATAATATTTTACAATTGTCTCTGTGTATCATCCCTATAAATTAAAAAAGGCAATGTTGATACTGCCACGTGTCAAGATTTTTCATCATCATAATTCAATTTTATTTTTTATTTTTGGGTGGAAGTACGTACATTGGAAATGCACAACCTCTTCCACCATTTTCTCATGCAATCAACCACTACTTCTCCATTTCCCCCACGCAACCCTCATTTTGTGTAGATTTTGCTTTTCCTCCTCCTCTCTTTTGTATTTCTTTCTCTCCCACAACTCTCCCTGCTCTAATTTCTTGAGCGGAGCGACAACACGCTGCCAAAGCGTAACACAAAAGGGAAGATTTTGAAGAACGATTTGCAGTCCAAGGAGTTGCTGTCAACTCGGATTCAGCCTGACCGCCAGTGGTTTGGTATGATATGTGTTGTTTTGTTTGAG
Organism: Fraxinus quadrangulata; assembly: GCA_903798255.1. Taxonomy (NCBI): domain Eukaryota; kingdom Viridiplantae; phylum Streptophyta; class Magnoliopsida; order Lamiales; family Oleaceae; genus Fraxinus; species Fraxinus quadrangulata. The sequence goes on from CAIGRB010166588.1 coordinate 4,260, forward strand.
TAGTGTTATTTTTGGTTTAATTTAAATGATTATGTGTTGTGTAGAATAAATTGGTGCATATCGATTTTTTTCTTTTAGTGAATTTAAGGTGAACTATTTTGAAAATTCCAAAATGCATAAAGTTACTCACTTTCTAGAACTCAAGTGTGTATAAAGCTTAGAAAAAAAAATACATTTTTGACCAGACCGCTCTCGAGTTAGACTAAGGGAAAAATCTTGCAGAAGAAAGCGGGCCAAAACCTTTTATCATGATTGATAAAGTATATATTGCCATCTAAAAGATCGTGGCTGTTACTGGTCGAGAACTTCTTGTTTATTGTATTAAAAAAGAGTCAATGATTAGTTTTTGATAGGGGTAAATATTTTTTTTTTTTGAGAAGGCAAGAATGTTAGAATGCTTGATGTTGGTTGTAACTATGACTGACTCAATGTGTAGAAGTAAAGGATATAACTTTGCAATTCATTCCACCAATTTACTCTGTATATTTTAAACTGTAATGGATTTTGTATGGGTGAATAAAACCCCTCTTGTGATTTCTTTTGCAATATCATATGGAATCAGGTTAAAATTTAGCAATGAACAAGGATATGTAAATATATACTAGTTGAAATTTAAGTGAAAATCCGCTATAAAAAAAAAAAAAGGTGACATGACCCATATCTTCGTGCACTACAGAGACACGATCCACCGTGTATGCACACGAAGGCATGGTGTCTCTGTGTGCTCACACGAAGACGTGTCTGTCTCTATGTGCACACACGGTGTCTCCGTGACTACGGAGACACCGTGTGCGCACACAGAGGCAGGGTGTCTCCGTGTGCGCACACGATGTCTCCGTGTGCGCACATGGTGTCTCCATGTCATGGAGACACCATGCCTCCATGTGCGCACATGGAGACATGCTGTTTCCGTGCACCACGGAGACATAGATCGCGTCTCCGTGCTACACGGAGACATAGGTCATATCTCTTTTTTTTTTTATGGTAACAATAATATTTAAGTTATGTTATACTCTTTTCAAGCACATAACAGTGACCAAATTGAATTTGTTTTTGCTAAGACTTGTTTGCTTCAACTAAGAATACAAAATACTAACAATAGAATAATCCAACCCTTGCCTCCTTTATGCTTGGAGATTTGAAATTAATTTTGTATTAGTTTATCGAAGTAAAGTGTCTTTTATGCAAGATTGATCACATTGCAACCATCAATATACCTATATTCGTTACTCGGGAAACTACACTTGAAGAACATGTGAAGAAAAGTATTTAAATGTTATTTCCCTTTTAATATGTTTTATCTTAACTTCATGAATTAAGTTTTTATTTTAGTAAATAAGAATTGCGATGACTATAATTTTGTCTATTTTTGTTTTCTTTCTTTCTTTGTTGTTAAATTTTGTGTCCAAAAATATTTTGGAATCAAAATACCACTTTCTCGAAAAAATAAATAAATTATATTTAACGTCTTATCTTATTGTCTTTCATTTCTAATCTTTGCCTTTCATTTCTAGTCTTTTAGGTTCCTCCTGAAGTTGTTAAAACAAAATGGAAGTTATTTACTTGTAGACGGTACAAATAAATACAAGTCGATGTTAATACGATATATTCATCCGTTTCGACAATTGGAGGTTTTGCCTTCATAATCTACATGGGTGACCTTTATAACTGGGACATGGTAGTTATCCAATTTTTTATGGCAAGAGAGCTATTCAATTTATTTAGGAAAGCACATGAAGACAAACGCCTCCCAGGTTTCAGGCTTTTAAATTGGTGAGTAAGTTATGAGCCTCTTAAGTCGAAGCTTTTATTTTTAATATTCAGCAACATTTGGAGAACTTTCATAATCAACCTGTGCAGGTAGTATAAGTGGAGTAAAGCTCGTGGATTTCTCATGAGTGTGATTAATGTTCATTGATATTATGCTTCTTCCTTTTCCAATTACTATTTAATTAAGTAATTGGGATTTTCTGAGCTTTTGTCAGCATCCAAATGTCCAAGAGTTCAAAGTCTCGCGTCACAATAACCCTCAGCTACAGTGGTCAGGTAATCTCATTACAACACTTCTTTTGCTTATACTTATATTAGATCATGTTTATTATTTTAGCAGTTTCTTGTTCGGTTTGGAATATTTTAATAACTTAGAAACTACAAAAATGATCAACAAGTTTCAGATTGATACAATTGATTCTTGGGTTCTGCATCTGCTAATTTTTGTGAAATCTCATAGTCCTATTATTAATTTGTAGTTTTTTTGGTTAAAAAAATAACATTTTAATCAGTTTTATGTGGAAATGTGGATTTGATTGAGGTGCTTTTGCTTGTCCTCACAGTTAAAAAACATATGTAACTTGTATTTTTTTTGATAATTTTGATGATATGGATACGTGCATTTGAAATCTATATGCATTTTCGAACTATGCACTTGTGAACTTGGCTATGTTCATTTTTGGTTGTCTTTTGCACGTAGTAAAAAGTGCACAGGTTGCATTAATTCTTTTTATTGATTTAGAACCAGTACTATTTGCCAATAAGTCCATGCCAAACATTTTTGTTATTTAGCATAAGATATTTGACACTCATTTATGAGATATGAATGAACAATATGTACTCATATGCACATGAGTAAAAAGGATAATATTGATATGTAAGTTTAATATGTGTAATTATCTTTCTATTTTGGTTCAAAATTTCATAAAATATAATATAGGAAGTCATCTTCTCTATTGGACAATCATGCATGTTAAGTTAATTTGAGAATAGGATACTCTATATATTGTTTTTATGATTATAATTTGTAATTTTATTATAATTTATATTTTTGAGTCAAACTTTGCCTTTAGTGATGTCTCTTGAATTTCAATTAATTTAGAAATGGTGAGTATGTTTTGCAATAATATTATGTAATTCAATAGCAAATTTGGAGAATATGAATCTTTTTAAAAGTTAAGCCTTATGTGCCTTTACAAGAATAAATATCTAAGTGCATACGCATGTATGAAATTTCTCGAAAATTTACATATACTTATTTTTAAAATTAACCAACTAACGTGCAATGCACATTCAACCCAGTAGTAATTTATAAAAGTACAAAGATCTCTGTCCAATTTCCAATAATTAACAAGAAGAATTGGTTAAAACACATTAATTTTTTATCTTTTTGTTAGATATATTTTTATTTATGTTTGCTGATTCGTCGACTTCAAAAAAAAAAATCATAAATTGTCTATTTGGAACGTAAATTTTTTAAAAGTAATACAATGAGTAAGCTCAGTCAATTATTCAACAATCAAGTTACTGTTTGGATTTAAACTTGAAATAATTCATGCGCGAGAAAATGTTATATTTATTAAAAGAATGTCGAAGAATTACGTATTGAACTGATATCACTTGTTAGCAAATAAACGAGCAAGAATAATATGGAAATATGAAAATCAAATAAGAATACGAGATAGTGGTAAAATTATACTACGGGCAGAAGATGGGAATTTATTAATATTGATAATGAAATATTACAAATTATTGCGTAAAACGTATAAAATTGACTCAATATGTGTTGTATATCACACATATATATAATACTAAGATCTTTAACATACTAACGAAGAGTATAATATAAGGTGAAGTCCCAATACAATAGTAAAATCAATAATAAAATATTTAGGATGAAATAGGAGTCAAAACTGTCAAAAAATGAAATTAAACCTTGTTCAAATAAGACCGTTGCAAGTGGTGGCCTACCGCTAGAGTGGTCGACTCGCGGTAAGCAAGCGTTGGAGCTCTTACTTTGAGCCCTCGAGCGAGATCGAGGCGTCATGCGGGCGCCAATTCAAGCGGTGGCCTATCGCTCGAACAACAGCCTTGCGGTAAGCAAGTGCTAGAGCAGGATCAAGGTGTCATGTGACGTTTCCTTATCAAATTGCAACTTAGACTCCTTTAAGACCTTTTCAAGTCTATTACCAACTCTCAAATTGAATTCCAACTTAAATTTCCAAATAAACTTCAACTAGAATTTCCAACAAGACTTCAAATAGAATTCACAAGTAGTTTTCCAAATAAAATTCAAGTCACAACCTAATTCTAACAAAAATTGAATGACCATTGAGTTTGAAAACAAAGAAAAAGAGCCGACATCTTATAACGAAGTAACGGATTCATCGTCTGAAGTTTATCTGCATGTTGATTTTGATCATAATTTTTCTTATCACATTATTTTTCAATACAACATAATTAACAATCATTTACTGTAATAATTTTACATGCTTAGGGTTCACTTAACAAATTTTTTGAAAAGTCAAAAATCGCTTCTAAAACTAAGAAATTGATTTTGAACATGTTGGGATAAATTCTATAAGTGTTTCGATTGGCGTAGGCAAGCTTCTTTATAAAATTCATTTACAAGAAACAAAAGCATAAATAAAAGCTCTTGCCAAACGGATCATATTGTTACTTCCTCATACAAGAAGCATAAGCAAAAGCAGAAGATATGCCAAATAGTCCCTTACATCATCCTTGGAAAAGATTTCTAATATACTTTTCAATTTCATCGTCGCTGTGTACATGAATCTGATCAGCACGTGAAAGGATTAATAGCATCATATCACAAGCAATTAAAAATGGCTCGACTCAATTAAGTAATTATCGTATGACCCAACAAATCACCACAAAGAAAAACCACTTTTCTTTAATTTAAACTTCCCCTCCTCCCCTCTGCCAACACGGCCCAAAACAAGGTCAGACAGGACATGGGTTATATAGATCCACTGGGACCAGTACCATGTATTCACGAGATTCCAGTGAGAGGCCCTTCTTCTAATATCCAGTACTTTTGGTGACACTTCACTGAACACTGGGGACCCTGTCATGTGATCTTAGGATTGTCTAAAACTTGAATTCAGTTCGGCTTAGTAGTCTCGAGTTCGACTTTCACATGGCTAACTGCAGTTCGAATATGTATTTTGTACGTTTCATGGCCCAGCGATTAAAGGAGACATGGACAGTGCAGGGCTCGACCTATTAGCAATGTCTGGTCCAGAATTGTTCAAGGCCAATTCAGTTTGTTATTCAGCATAAAAAATAACAAAAATTGCACTAGAGAAATGGCATGCACAATCTTAGCATGATCAACACAAGTGCCTTCAAATTATTTACACAGTAATATGTTTTCTGCTTTTCACTTTACCCAGATCACATGATATTAACTTGTCCATTAAAATAAGTTTGAAAGATGGGCTGCAGCAACTTCCCCTACTGCACTTATTACATTCCCCAATTGATTCTAATCACAAAGTTCAATATTTTCTAATTAATTCTCAGCACCCTTGCATGTCCCGCCACCGGAGATAAATCAGCCCTGCCCGGTAATGAGTATAAGCTCCTGCTACAACAAGGATGTGAAAAAGTTGGTGGCTGTGCCCTGCAATATCAAATTTTCCTGGCATCCACCTCTCGGGAACTCTCATAGCATAAACCAATGCTCCAATACCATAAAATGCACCCATCAAGACTTCGTAACCTGTTGTGTGGAGTGCCTCGGGCTGGTTCCAGAATAAGATGAGTTTGTGCAGAATAGGTGCAACACCAGACACACCCATTCCGAAGAAAAGTGCTGCACGAAAACTACGATATTCGGGAGTTTGGAATACGGGAAGAAGGGATGCTAAGATTGTACCAAGGCCCAGGAGAGTAATGAACCCTATGTAGAGACTGCAGAAGACGGGATAACACATGAAAGAATAATAGACTGGGGGATAAAAGGACGTTGAGATCAAAGCAGCAATCCCAGCATAGTCGAGCCTGAGCATAATGTATGATAAGCGCTTAGAATGACAAGAGAGTAAGTGACATGTACTGCTTGCTAACAAGCAAAACATGGCTCCTCCAAGAAAGGCAAAGAAGGGCCAACGTGTGATCGGCCTCATCATTAATGGTGCTATTATATTTGCCACGTCCTCCTTCATGCTACACTGCAAACAGTAAAGCCATGTAAAATATGTTAACAAGATGCAACTTTCTCCAATGTTAAAGAGATGAAGACAACAGCTGCACACAAAAACTCGAAAATAAAACAGATTAAATTGTTGTATCCTCTCTCTTTTAAATTACAAAAAATGGGAATTAAACTTCTCCATGAGTACTTGTGTCTGCAATCAAAATTACTTGAAATTGCAAAATAAAATTCTTTAACTATCTCAAACATTAAAAATTCATTTGTTGCTAAAATGAAGTATAATCAATGTCAGTCCAATGACTGAGGTTCTATTTGAACTACCAATCCAAGGCCTATCACCTTAAGCCGGGGAGAATCTTGAATTTCTTGCATTCACCAGTATTTGGTGTAAGATTCAGTCTTGAGTTATGCCCCGTTACATAAAGTTCTATGCAAAATGCTTATCTTTACCACTTCGAATCAGCACAAAACTCTCAATTTCTCACTAAAAGTTGTTTTGTTACAAGCTCATGCATGCAAACTTCAAAGTTTTAGCTTTATAATAACCACAAATTTACACATGCAATGATGCAAATGCACAAGTTACTTCATTAATTGATGTTAACAACAAGCTAAGGTATACTCCCACTAAACTTGGGTCGACTATATGAATCATTTTTGCAGCTCTGTCTACTAAAATGTTCAATGGAATCAAGTATTTTCCTCTCCCTCTTCCAATCTGTTCTATTGCACTGCTTTTTTGAATGAGAGCTTCTTTTTAAGTCTATACCAAGACATGACAATTGACACAACCATCTAAGTTGTATTAGGTTAATTGATATTTGAACAAATACAATTCATCTACCAGTCACGATCATAACGTGCCTAATAAAATAAAGAACACTAAAACGGAAAAGAAAAACTCCACTGAAAAAGGGCTGAAAGCCAATAGACAAATGCAGATGTTTTGCTCATCACGTTGAGTTACATCCATCTTTCTTTGATAGCATGCATGTATATTATTGATTGTGTGTCACTTTTCAATAAATTTCTCATAAAATCAATAGTTTTCTCTTTGTTGATGAGAATACCAAGGAATGGCAACTTCGTATCAAAAGCCTGCTACGTAAAGTTTAAGTTAATTAAGATATATATTAGAAACAGTGCATTCACAATCATGAGCAGCCTTCAACAGATTGACGCAGAAATACACCAAACGAACAGCAGAACTAGATACGAAATGCAGGGTGAAAAGACATGAACAGCTACAGATGACAATATAAAAAGAAAAGGCGCTGCTCGCATGTATCATGTAGTGAAGCCAATGCAGTACTCATTACTACATAGTGATTAATAGATGCTCTTTATCTCACATGCTAACGAAAGACCATGAAACTGGAAAAGTGGAAAGCAGTAATATGCAAAAGTACCAGAACACAAGCATCAGTGTGGTTGCTTGAAAAACGCTCCAGCAAACAGTTAGAGAGGAGTTCCACAATGTTCCAATTAGAAAATGATGACAAATTCATAGAAGGCAACAGGGTCTTTAACTCCTCTCGGAGTCTGTGCAAATCAGGCATGTGTGGCAAGGACGGAAGACACGCAATAAGTTCTGTATGCAATTTTTGGAAATCAGCTTTCCTCAGGACATCAGGGAAATGTTGCAGGGTTGGAAGGTCCACAACCTGTGGAACCCTCGTAGCAGTGTAAATTGTCAGAGAGAGGAAGAGGAAGAACCCTATCAAATGCCTGCAAATTGAAAGACATAAGGATTCAAATGAAGGCCTAATCACTTGGACAGAAAAACAAATAGTCACGACACCACCACCGGAACATCCAAGGCAGAAAGCAATAAATTTTAAAACCACATATCCTTCAACTCAAAAACAGCATTCTGTACTTATCTAGGGTCCTAAGCAACAACATATCCCTGTTCTATAATTCTTATGACTACTACAACATGGAAAGAAACTCAAAAGAAGGAAGAAATAATGTCAATCTGTCGTGTCCCCTTCAGTAAATTGATAGATAAACACAATAAATTAAGCCCTTGTTTGATTTTGATTTTTTTCAAAATCACTTTTCCTCAAACTCACTTTCAACCACACATTCTCCTAAAAAAATAACCTTTCACAAAATCACATCTCAAAAAAAAAGGGGGGGACCATGACGTCAAATAACATCGTATTCTTGAAATAGTCGTTGCACAAGCTGGAAAATGTAGAGATTGGTCTAAACCATAAATCAGCATCTTAATTGGCAACAAAAGATCAGAAATAAAAAAGATTAGCTGGTGGAGCGTATTTCTGTAGCCTTTCTTTTTCATTTCCATATACACAATTCCATTAATTATTGCATCTTGGTCAAGTCTGTTGGATGCTCCCTAATATTGCGTTCTTGTTGAAATGGATTGCAGGAAGTGCATGAAAACTATAAGAAGCTATACGTTTGTTATATTATCTTTTCCAGTAGTCCGTGGATATTATATGCCTTTTGATAAAGAGTTTCAGTTCATATGGCTCTGAGGAATGCCCCCAGGCTGAAAGTGCTTGCCAATTTTTTTCTTAACTGCCAGGAGAGAAAGTGAAGTTCAAAAGAACACAAAAGCACTTTGACTATGATTTAGAACAACCTAAAACATAAATTTTTGTTTTATCGACAGTACATGAATGAGTTGAATTTCCATCTCTTCGACGAAGTTGCAAGAAAAATGACAGACTCATGAGACATTGCCTCTTACATAGAAAGCATTAAAATAGCGCAAGTGCAAAATCACCGATTAAATACATTGGTATAGTTGATTCTTGTACAAATTTCAAGAAATGGTGAAAGATTAATCGACCCTTTGTTGTCCAAAAATAACAATTTGGAATAATCAAAGAAGAGTCTGTGAACTGGCATAGAAAAATTCCAACGTACACAAAGAAATCCCATCAAAACGAGGAAGCACAAACGCTATTGCAAGCTAGAGTGCACCTAGAGGGGCATTAACACACTCCAAAGATGAGGGCACATGTTGAACACTAAGATAACACTCCAAAAACACATGAAACCTTACCAGCACCTGACATAATGAACAAAAAACCCTGTCCTTAACCAAACATGTGTTGGATGTGGAAATTTAATCATCACAATAGAATATTAATTTTCCTTTGAAGATTAAACCCAAATGCATGGTGGATCTTAGATCACTTTGAGATCAAAGGATGTTTTTATTTAAATCCTCACACATAAAGGTGAGATGATAACCTTGAAGGAGCTTTTAATGGCCTAGCCAAATGCTTCTTCCCTTAGATTTTCTCCCTTGTGCTCCTTAGGTGCCTCNTAATTTTCCTTTGAAGATTAAACCCAAATGCATGGTGGATCTTAGATCACTTTGAGATCATAGGATGTTTTTATTTAAATCCTCACACATAAAGGTGAGATGATAACCTTGAAGGAGCTTTTAATGGCCTAGCCAAATGCTTCTTCCCTTAGATTTTCTCCCTTGTGCTCCTTAGGTGCCTCTCATTTCTTTTGAGAAATGGAAAATGGCTAAACCCCTAATCCCTTACAAATGTGCCCTTAAAAGTCATATTTATAACATACAATTAGAGTTTCATATTTGCACAAATTTCCTTGGACTTTATTATAGTAGACCAATTAAGTCACACACCTTTATTGGAACCAAAAGAGGGACCTAATCGGACTCACAAGACTCAAGCTCCAATAGATGTTTCTAATTAGGTCAACTCTTGACCAATTGAGATACATCTATTAATCCCGGCTTACTCTACCAAAAAATTAGGATTGCACTCTTGAGTCGAGTGAAAGTTATGGTAGCCAATTATGATTCGATAACAATATCCTCCGACCACCGTTCCACAAGTCAACCCCCGTTTGACCAATATGTGTTGAGTTACAAATGACGAGCTATTAGGTTCAATGAAGACAAAAATGCAAAAAAGGGTAAATAGAGTAGAAAAGAAATGGGAAGAGTAAGATTACCTAAGACATGTGTAAGCTCCAATGACTTTTGAAATTTTTTGGCTACCTATAAATCTATAATGCTCTCAAAAACTCAATTCAAAACCACCAACCTGCCTTGCGTTTTTTCTTCTAAACTAAATTTTGCCAACCCTACCCAGCGTTTTGGAGTTCGTGTCTATCTAATCCTTGAAAATATAGTCGAGGGAATTACAGTCTCAGCAATGATGTGTCTTGTCTGATTTTCAGGAAACAGTTTCCAGGGATGGAAGTAAAGTACATAACTACGTATACTAACAATAAAAAAGACGAGCTAAATATGATATGAGGTGAAAATAGAGTTGGACCAGAAATATGTAAGCCTATCCCCTCCCCTAATCCTATATTCAGATATTTCCTCTAAGGCTCTGTCGTAGTTAAATATGAATTTTAGACCAGTCTTTAATCCTCACACCATCAGCAGTATTCCAATCACCTAGGAATTCAAAGCCTATGATTGTTTTTCAGTAAACCTCAAGCTCTAGTTCCTGCAGTTTTTGTACAAACCTCAATCCATAATAACTCTATTATCAAATATAATGGAAGTATGAAACAACCCAATATCCATTAAACAGCAAAAAGAACTCAATAACACTCAAGAATCGCAACCAAGTTCCAATCTTGGCAGACAAAAATCACCAAGCTAATAAAAGCAACAATCTTCACAGAAAATAAGCAAGAAAAGAAGCAAAGAAGAGAAATTCCTTACGTCCAAACATTGAGAGTCTCGTTATGAATAGTGAAAACGCTGAGCAAAACCTGCCTTAACGGCCATTCAGACCTATAATGACCAAGAATATACTCATTGTCCTTCAAATACGCAGGCAATGAATTGTATTCCACCAGCTGGTACTTGACTTTCTTCCACAATCGCTTCCCTTTCCTTCCCTTTAATGAAGAACCCGCCCTCTGATTCTCTGATGATCCGCAGAAAGATTGCGTTTCCTCGCAATTTCTTTGATTTCTATCCATTTTCTGACCAACCCATTAAACATTAAACATAGAGTAAGCTTAAAATCGTCATATTAATACTGGGTATCAAGAATTGACATGAAATGTATCAAAATCATAATATATGGTGGCCGTGCGCTTATATTTTATATATGTAAAGCAATTGAAGAAATGCACACCTGAAATGGAAGAAACAAAGCACCCACCCAGAGACGACCAAAAAATTAGATTATATACATATCTAGGGCGGCTCGTGTAATGAGTTTTCCTCGTCTTTTCAGCGGATTTAAGAGAAGTAAAAAATGATCAATTTGCCAAAAAAATTAGGACAAAAGTGGGTGGGGAGATATTGGCCGCAAATCAATGTCGTGGCGTAACGTTAAGAACGATGAGTTTCTTTCGCAAGTAAAAGACTCGGCCTGCTTCGTTTTAGAGAAAGAAAGCGACGGGAAATAGTCACGTAATTTTTATTAATTAAGTAAGAGTAATTTCGACGTCTGAACAAAAAAATAATTGATTTCCTAATCTGAGATAGCAGTAAAATTGTTAATTATTTTCAAAACTCAACCTTATTTGGGAAAGAAAAGAAAAATGTTTATTCAATCATTAAAATGTCAGAGGCTTGTGAAACTCTTTTACAAGAAATAAAATAAAAATAAAAGTAAAAACTCCGTCATACGGATCTAAAAACAATTTTTATTTGAAAGATTGTCAACCGACCAAAAAATTCTATTTTCTTGATTTGCCACGAAATCAATTACATTAGCTTGATTGAATCAATTTATATTGAATCGAAATATGTTACGTGATGTACAAACTATATAATATTAACTTAGTTTTTATCGATATAACAATTATCAGCATTCGTTGTTGATTATCAACTTCTGATGTTTTTGGTGAGTGATAAGTATCATTTGTTGGAGATTCGAACATGACATTTTGTGCTACCTTATATTCCAGCTGAAGTCGTGTTTTCTAAAACACGTTTATATTTATTGAGTTGAGTTTTGGATCTGTTGGCATGCATCCCGTTGCTGGCTGTTGGATGAAAACTCGGATTGTGATATAAATACTTGGTTTGACTGTTCATCTTATGTGATTTTTCATTCTTCTCGACATTGGTTAAGGATTTACGAGAAAGTTTTATTCTTAGGGTTTCAGTGATTCTGTTGATTGAGAAATCTCTCGTTTTGATTCATTATTTTTTAGTGTTAGTCTTAGAATACGTGTTTCCTTGTGTGGAAATCAGTTAGAAGATGGGTTCTTTCTGTTGTGATTTATGAGTGTTCTGGTCTGGTGATTCTTGTGTGATTCAATTAAGATCTGTTGAATCCTTAAAGAGATAAGTCTCTAAACTGTATTCTATGCTTTCAGCTGAACTCCTGTAACCTTTGTTTAAGGCAGTATAGTGCAACTGAGCGTTATCCTTTTGTGGATGCTCAACAGGGGATTAGGTTTATACCGAACATATGGGGTTTCGACCGAAAAATCTGTTGTGTTCATTTTATTTTCTGCAGATTTATTTACTGTCGATTTAAGTTTCTTGTATCTTGATTATAATATCTATGAGTCTGGGCCCTTTTCAGTGGTATCAGAGCTTGGACTGAGAACAAGATACCTGGATCTTCGAAGAAAGTTGTCAATCTGTTGCAGATCTGAATTTTCGGAACTGCTATCAAGCAGTATTGAAGGACACTGAGTTGAAAAACACTCGCTGAGCGAGATCTTTTCTAATTCTTATAAAGTTCACTTTTAATATTAGGTGTTTCTTGATTTTACCCTTGATTTACCATACACATATACCTCCTGGAGACTAATATTTGTCCAAAGACTCTTGTGAGGTCTTGGAAATCTGAGATANATACTAATATTTCAAATAAACCCTAATTCATTTTAAATCTCATTTTCTCTCACTATTCCCTCCGCTCTCTCTCTCCCTCCCCCAGCTCTCTCTCTGTCTGAAGCCTGTCGAAAAGAAGGCGGCGCCACCAGATCTAACAACTGTGAGTCTCGACAGCCCAACCTCACACCACTGCTGCTATAGATCACCGGCGATGTGTCTCTCTCTTTTCTTCTATCTTCCTCTCCCGTCTATCTCTACCCTCTCCCTCAAGCCGCCATTGCTACTCGGAGAGCGTCTTTGCACAGCAACGCTCCTCTGTGAGCACAGTTGTACAACTTCACTGCGTAGAGAAGTCGCTTGCAGCGAAGATGACAACTCTGCACAACCCCACCGTAGTTGCGGTTAGATCGCGGCGGAGCAACTATTGGCGGTGGTGGCATTGGTGTTTTTAGTTGGATTTTTTTGGTTGTTGGAATGGTGGTGGTGATTATTTTTACGTTTTGGTGGTGTTGGGATTTTGGGATGGTTTTTGGCAGTGGTGGTGGGTCGGCAGTGGCGGTGTTTTGGGATAGTTTCTGGGATAGTTTCTAGATCTCGCGATTGTGGTGTTGGCTCTCTATTGTGTTAGTGCGGTGAGATGGTAGTAGTCACAAATGATGGAGGTGTGTGGTTTACTTTTCAGTTTGTAAATGGTTGTTTTTAGTGGTGGTGAGGTGGTAGTGGTTGTTTAGTGATGCGGTTGTTTCTGGGTTGCAAAATGGCGTTTCTGTCGGTGGCGATGTTGTTGTTGTTGTTGTTGTGGTGGTGGTGGTGGTGTGGTGACGGCGGCGGCGGGTGAGGTTGGTCGCAAGATACTATAGTGGCAGTGGCGGTAGTGTTGGTGACGGCGGTATGTGACCACTATTTAGTACATGTGACTAATTATTTGGTCATCTGTGACCAAGTATGGGTGGTGGATCAATTCGGGGTGGGATGCTTCGGTGTATGTAAGCAACTATTTGGTTCTGTTTGAAAATATGTGACTGATCGATAAAATGTGACCTACAATTTTTTTGATATGTGACCAATGAAATAAACTGTGACATATAAATTTTTCAATTTGTGATCTCGAAAATATTTGTAACCAATTAATTTGATAAAATATGACTAGTAAATAATTTGTAACTCATAAGGATGTATCTGTGATCATGAATTGTATAATTGTGATTTTAATATATTTAATTAATAAAATTATATTTATTAATTAACAAATACATGATTTTTGCAATTTTCAAACTTAAGGCCTGAAAATTGATTTAGTGATAGTTAATACCTGATTTATGAACTCTTCCATATGAGAATTGCCAATAGGCCCAATACCCAAATTCTGAATGACATAGTCCATCTTTATGAAAAGTTATTGGTTGATTTGTTTTTTATGGAAATGACGTAGAACCAGATTTTTCAAATTTCAATTTCAAAAACTAGATTTAAAGTTTATCTATATAAAAATTAGATGATAATTTCATATTTTAATTTAATAATAATAGTATAAAATTAAATTAATCTATATATCCCACCCCTACGTCCTTTCACCTTACCAAGGCTCACAATACCTCCGGCCGATCAACATCTTCGATCTGTAATCACCGAAGGAGAAAAAATAGTCGATATGCAGCAACACACGATGCTATGAGAGCGATGCTGCCATTCGTAGATTTGATTAAATTTTCTACCATCGAGCCTTCGATCGTGGCCTCTCCATCGAAGTCGAAGGAAGGCAAGACTAAGCAAAAATAGTCGACGGGGGAAAAAGATGAACGAAAAAAAAGGTCTTGAGAAGTGACTAGAGGTGGCTAGAGTAGACCCAGGAGAAGCCACCAAGCGTTCTAATTTTTAGATCTAATCTGAGCTCGACCGCACACAACTGCGGCATTCTGGTTCTGCTGATGGCGTGGTGACGGCGTTTGTCAATCTGATTTGTTGGTATTTTTTGGGTGACGATTTTGTTGGATCTTGTTGGTGGCAATGGTGGTGATAGTTTTGTTGATTTTTGGGCGGGTGGTGTTGGATCTTGTTGGTGGCAATGGTTTTGTTTGTAGTGGTTTTGAAGTTGAAAATTGTAGTTTGTTAGAGGCGGTGGAAGTGATGGTGGGGCTAACGATGATCGTGAGGTGGAGCTACTTTTGGTTGGTGCCATGGTGGATTGGGGTTGGGTAGTGGGACTAAAGGTGAACGCGATTCAATTTAGATGGTTTATGCCATATTTTCAATTCAAATTATTTTATGCGGTTTGAAATTTTTTCAAATCAAATCAAATCATTTTATTTTTCGAACCCAAACAAAACCATAATTTTGCGGGTTGGTTCTATTTTAAACCACGGTTTACTTATTGATATTTTAATAATATATTTAAAATAAGTAAAAATATAAATGTAAACGAGAACTAATAATATTAAATTACATTCATCTTTCCCACGAAACTCGTAAATAAATTATTTTCAAAGTTGGTTGCTAAAGGATGTAAATAGAACAAATATATATTTCTTCATTTTTATTTACCTTTTCTTGTTTGCCTTCATATTGTCACATAACGATTGATAAAGACAGAGTCACATTTTGCTGTAATAGTTTGGTTAAAACTCCTTTTGTTTTATTAGTGAGATAAAAAATAAGAATTGAACATGATATGTTTAAATGTACAAAGAACAATAGAATTTAGGTTTATTGAAAATTGATAAATTTTATTTTCTAACGACTTTAAAAAAGTAGAAGGTAGTAGTACTAATTAGGGAACTTTAATATTTCACACAATCAATATGCTATATCCTTCGTTCTTTCAAAACAACAAACAAGTTCATTAATCATCTAAGCACACAAACATACATTTTTTTTTATCCAAACCACAATTCACAAGTGTATAATAAGTTCAAAAATAACAAATAAAAGAAAGAACTTTGAAAAAATGGCTTGACTGAAAATCTAAGACTTATCTAGGGAGAAGAAAGAAAAAAGTGATTTAGATAGAAATTAGTAAACTAACAAGCAAAGACGACTCGCGATTTGCGATTGAGAATCACATTTTGTTTATCGGTGGCACACAATCGTCAAATGTTTGAGAAATGATAGTTCATGTTAGGGTTTCTAAAACCGTGGGCATGATTTACTATCGTAGTTTCATTGAATTATGATTTAGATTATTGAAAATGAGTGTTTTTTTTTCATTTCATTTCATATGATTTGGGAATAATTTTAGTTTAGATTAGATATCGGGTCATGTCGTGTATTGTGGACTTATAAATGGTGTGTTTGAGCTATATTATTTTGAAATAATGTATTTTGGAATAGTAAATTGATGGAGAATATATGGTTGAAAAAGAAGGAAGTATTATTGATGTGATAAAACTATTATTTTATTGAAGATTGTGTGATTGAAAATGAGTTGAAGAATGAGAATGAAAAAAATAATATGGCTCAAACAGGGACAAAATCATTAGCCAATAATGATGAACTTAATTTACTTTATATGATTATAATTGGTTGTAATTTGTTTGTGAAAACTTTAAAATTTGTAAGTTAATAAAATTAATTTTTTAATTCAAAAATTAAAAATGGTTTGGTTCGATTTTGTACGATTTTTCAAAATTGAAATATAAACCAAACAATTTTGAAACAGTTTTATTCGGTTTGAGGGAGGAAAATCGATGGTCCACGTGGACCGGAACCAAGGGTTTCAAACTAACGATTTTTGTTCGATTTGTGTGTTTCGAGATTTTTTTTTTTTTTTTTGCAGCCCTAGATGAGATTAAGAATGTTTGTGAGCAATTATTTAAGATTGTGACCAATAAATTGAATATTTTGTAACAAAACAATAACACATGCTAGATAAATCGTGATCAATAAATACTATGTGATTTAAAATTTTGAATTGTGATTTATAAAATTTTTGATTTGTGACTGTGATTTATAAAAAAATTTATTGTGATCGATGAATAATTGTGACTTATAATTTTTTTGGTTTGTGAACGTGAAATAATTTATGACTTATAAATTTTTTAATTTGTGATTGAAAAATAATTTGTAACCAAATTGTATAGAATTGTGATCTTAATATATTTAATTAATAAAATATATTTTTATTTCATAATTAAAATTTAATAATATATAATTTTTAAAATTTTAAACTTTTGTCTTTTAGTTTTGAAATGAATCATATTTTTGTTATTTACTAAATTCAACCCCAACACTACTACTAGGATTTAGGTTTCGACTATAGATGATGATGTCATGAATAGCCCACTTGGGATACTGTACCTGATACAATTACAAGTTGGTGATGCTAAACCGACAGGGTATTATCTGTTTTTTCTATAATTTAATTCAAACATAATATTTTCTCGTTAAATTAAGATTTTATGAATATTTATACTGAACCACTACGTTCAGTATGTATAAATGTTATTTTTTAATTATTTAAATTAATTTTAAACACATTATTTCATTTGATTAGTAAATCAATTTCATTTTTCAATAAAACGTGACATATTAAATTACTTCCTTTAAACTATATATACTCTATCCTTCATTTTTTTCAAAACAACAAACAAGTTCATTAATTACTTAAGCACACAAACATACATTTTCTTATCCAAACCATAACTCACAAGTGTATAATAAGTTCAAAAACAATAAATAAAAGAAAGAATAATGAAAAAATGGCTTGAATGAAAATCTAAGACTTATCTGGGGAGAAGAAAGAAAAATGTGATTTGGATAGAAATTAGCAAACTAACAAGCAAAGGCGACTAGCGATTTGCGATTGAGAATCGCATTTTGTTCAGCAGTGACAGGCAATCGTCAAGTGTTTGAGAAATGAGAGTTCATGTTAGGGTTTCTGAAATTGTGGGCGTTATTTACTATCGTAGTTTCATTGAATTATGATTTCGATTATTGAAAATGAATTTTTTTTTTTCATTTCACATGATTTGGGAATAATTTTAGTTTAGATTAGATATCGAGTCATGTCGTGTATTGTGGACTTATAAAGAATGTGTTTGAGCTATATTATTTTGAAATAATGTATTTTGAAATAGTAAATGATGAAGAATATATAGTTGAAAAAAAAGGAAGTGTTATTGATGTGATGGAAAATATTATTTTATTAAAAAATGTGTGATTGAAAATAAGTGGAAGAATGAGAATGAAAAAAATTATTTTTTTAATTCAAAAATTAAAAAGCGGTTTGGTTCGATTTTGTACGATTTTTCAAAATTGAAACCTAAACAAAACTATTTTAAAATAATTTTGTTCGGTTTGAGGGAGGAAAATCGATGGTCCATGCGGACCTGAACCAAGGGTTTCAAACTAATGATTTTTGTTCGGTTTGTGTGTTTCGAGATTTTTTTTTTTTGCAGCCCTAGATGAGATTAAGAATGTTTGTGAGCAATTATTTAAGATTGTGACCAATAAATTGAATATTTTGCAACAAAAAAATAACACATGCTAGATAAATCGTGATCAATAAATAATATGTGATCTAAAATTTTGAATTGTGACTTATAAAAATGTGATTTGTGACCGTGATTTATAAAAAAATTTATTGTGATCTATGAATAATTGTGACTTATAATTTTTTTGGTTTGTGAACGTGAAATAATTTGTGACTTATAAATTTTTTGATTTATGATTGGAAAATAATTTGTAACCAAATTGTATAGAATTGTGATTTTAATATATTTAATTAATAAAATATAT
>CAIGRB010166602.1:0-15326 GCA_903798255.1 Fraxinus quadrangulata
TTTCCCTTCAAATCCGTCCGTTGTATCACATAGATGATTTCACGATCAGCAGGGGCGTACCCACGTGTGGTCATGTGGGGTCAAATGACCCCCCCACCCCCAAAATTTTGGTTTGCTTTTTTTTTGCAGGGGCGGACCTACTTTGACGCACTCATTACGGGATGGAAATGAAGTCAAAACACTGCATTCTTAATATCAATTCGAAATGTTCATGGCCTAATTTTTTATTCATTAATGACGTGCGAAACAACCAATTGTAGCAAAAGTTACGACATATCAAAGTAGGTAATTCTAACATAATATTTCAAAAATTTCGATAATATGCTAACTTTTAAAAATTCGTCAATGATTGTATACTATCTGAATCCACAAATTGTCTGTCATCTAGAAACTCGTTTCGAGAACTACATCTCAGTTATATTGTATGGTCCAAACGGATATAAAAAATAGTTAAATATGCGTTAAACGTACGTCTTAAAAGATAATTTTTTCTTTAATTATTTTAATATAATTTACATTATTTTATTAGGAAATCTTATATGGGATATGAAGTCAAAGATTTTAGGATAGCAAGGGATTAAATGTAATTTGAATTGCATTCAATCTAAATTTCATTTATTGCCTAGATTAAATGTGATTTTTATTTCAATTCATATACTTCCTAAATCCAATTTGATTTACTCGCCATGAGCTCCACATTTGTCAATGAAATTGTAAACAAAACTATACAAGTTCTATTTAACAATATTAATAATGGTATAATTATAAAACATTTTCAAAGTATCAAAATGCTTATTAACTTATTTTCATTAATATTATATTATTTTTAAAAAATTACCCTTTAATTTTTGATTCCACAATACAAAATGTCTGGGTCCGCCCCTGGTGATCAACATGTTCTTTCAAGAATGTCGTCTCTTTATTTCTTCTTCGACCTTATTTTCCTTGCCCTTTTCGACAAACCCAAGTGATTTTCATGAATATGGTCTTCCAAAAATGTTGTCTTGACATCCATTTTCCATGTTGAACTTGAAAAGATAATATTATGATTCATGTATAAGCTGTATTAGGATTTAGGATTTCTGTCCAATGAAGTTATACTGTGCTTTCTTTTGTTTGATTAGCAGGCTGATTTGCTTAGAACTTCAAAAGAGGTGAGAATTGTATCAAGTGCTTGCCTAGGATTTTACTCGTATTAGAAAGTATTTTTTATTTTTTTGCACTACGGTCGAAAGCTAAGATGTAATTGTTTATTTCCAAAAACTAGCCCTTTGATCTTGTTTGCTTCAAAACATTAAAAATTGACATCAACAACTAAAATATTAGTCTTAGATTTATTTCATAATGTCTGACTATTTAACACGAGGATCCACTGCTAGACTAATGCAAAACCATACGTCGCTAAAGATATCAACAAAAAATTGTGTATACAACAGCTTTGTGGAAATTTTCACTTTTGACCTTTGTGGACTAAACCCAGAGAATGTCCTTCGGATATGAGGGTGGATTAAGTTATTTGTACAATGTTTGATGGTATTATTGTTGATAATGTATGAGGTGGCAAAAAATTATTAGTTGAAAAAATAAGTTGTTCAAACCGTTCAATGACAATATGCCATGTGGCATGTTGTCAACAAAGTTGTCATCCAACATTGTACACCAAACATGATTCATATGAGAGTGCTTTTTGAGATGAATTTTGTTACTTGCACATCAAAATTGTACATAAACTATTACTGAAAATGATGTGGAAGGAAAAAATTGGATAAAAAATGTAAATGTGTATTAAATTGACAAATGGTAAAGTATCATATGACTTTAATCTCTTATATATGTGTGTAGTAAGATCCCTTTTGGTATATTGAGCTGGATGGAATTAGAGTTGGACAAAACTCCTGAACCGAACCGAACTGAACCGACGGTTCTTCATAAGTTAAATACTCGAACGAGTATCTGAATAGAGAACCGATGTGTTTGGGTCGGTTCTCGGTTCTGAACTAAGAATCGAATAAAAACTGAATCTAAATATTTTTTTTAATTTTTTATATTAAATTAATTAAATTATTTTANTTTGATAATTTTAAAATATACATACCCATTCCCAAATCATTTGATAGGTAATAAATATAGATTATATATATTTTTTTAAATCTTATCAGTTGAACAATTTTTAATTTATTTGTGTTCATTAATTGTGCTTTTTTACTTATACTTGTAGAGTTTCTTATTATGACAAGTCAAGCAATTGATGATTGTATCTATTTTTTGGTATTTGTATATATTGAATTAATCTTATTAGACAGCTTGTTATTTATATGTTTTTAAATTGGACTACGTTAATTTGTAAAAGTTACGAATGAACATGTCATTAGTTATATTTATGTAATATTGCCGTAAATGTTAAAAAAACTTAATTATGGTATGGAACCGAACTCGAACGGTTCCAATTTTTTTCTCATTTTTTAACTATATATTCTCCCAAAATCACTATTCAAAACTCTATTTCTCAAATTAGTGGCCATCAAACAATGGCTAAATTAGGAAAATAGGTAGATACTTAGGACATGATTTACATATAATTAAAGAATCTTAAAGAGTAATGTGATTTAAGAAAATGAAGGTTGTCAAAATTGGCATGATTATTTACTGTTGCGAAAGATCTAATTACTTTAAGAATTAATCTATATGTACATAAGTATACATATAGAGGTTGAGATAATGTGAGTGAGGTGGGGTCCACGATACTATAGCATGGACTCCACCCCACTCACATTATGTCAACCTCTATGTGTACACATAGTATGACCCAATTCTAAATTTACAAAAAATAGAATTTAATTTAATATTGTTGTACATCGTAATAAAAGGCATTCTCATATTTCAATATGGCAAGTTAGCGGTTTGATTACTTTTTCTATAGCATAACTTCCCTTTCTGTTGGAAAGATTGTTTCTTATTCTGTGAGACGGATTTTAGCAAGCCCCGTCACAAATGGTGCCGAGTCTTGCTATAAACGTGAACCAACTTTATTTCTTGATTTTCTACCAAAAATTAATTTAATAAATTAGAAAAATTACTTGACCCCCCTGGTCCGCTAGGACCGAGCCATCACAGGTTCAACATATCAAAATCATAAATCATGTTTGTATCAATGACGATTATCTCAAACTGCGATTCACTTTGGCATTTCTATTCAGAGCACATTTAGCATGACTTTTGAAAAATCAAAATAAGTTTTTAAGACTCAAAAACTAGTTTTAACATATTTGACTAATTTTGTAAAAGTTCTTTTAGTAGTTAGAAAAACTTTTAGATGAAACAGTTCAATGTGATTTCCTCTAAATACATTTTTGAAATGCAAAGTTCTTTTAAAAATTAGCTTTCAATAAAAAAATTAAGATAGTTTTCTTCAAAAATTCTTCTACAAAATACAAAAGTAAAAATCAAGACAAACGATCCCTCAATTTTAAATATGACTTCGCCGCATTAGTTCGCAAAAGAGGTCTACCAATATTTATATTCATATTTCAGGCAGTAGAACCAAATGACGCGTATTGAAGATTCTTTTCCTACTGACTTATATATATATATTTTTTTTTTCTCTTTTAACACAATCATTAATATGAAATAAAACACGGTTCATTTGGAGTTTGAATTGGTCAGTACGTGCACCTGCCAATGAAAATCTATGGGCTTGCTTGTTTCTAATGCATAAAAAGACTTTATAAAGTAAAATTAATACCATTTTCCGAGTAAAAAGTCTGTTCGAGAAGTATTTATAAATTGTTTAAATTATAAATAGATTGAAATTAGTAGTGGATAAATTAAAGGTACTTACGGGATGTGGATCCTTCGAGAGCAGATGCTTTAAAGTTTTAAGGTTTAAAAAGTTGTAGACTTGTATTTAAGTTGAGCATTAGGGTCGACATGATTTTAGAGTTTCATGTACTTAATACTATTACTCACTTCCACACATTCTCACTCCAACTCTGTCCACAATTTATGAGAGAGGTTTTGGTGATTTGAATTGGTCAGCAATTGAAAACTCGGTTTCTTAGTCAAAAATCAACTCTCCCACTGTTTTTCCAAGTCTCTTTTTGTTCCTAATCAATCCTAAAAGGTGTCTTTAAATTCAGATTCCTCAAATTATATCTATTTCATAAGCTTCAACTGTGCTTCTGTATACAATCTAAGACGAAGACGACAAGCAGAGCGTCCTAGGGCATAGAGAAGGTTAAGGAGCGCATTTCACAAACTTCTGATGCTTCTGTAAACGATCAAATCCACCAAGTAAAAGAAATGGAGAATACTTCTACCTCAGAATACATGGCGCTGATCAGCGAACTGTCTCAAGGAATGGAGCAAGCTAAACAGCTTCGATTTCATTTGAACTTGACGTCTCCTTGTGAAGCTCATGATTTTCTTCTGCAAAGGATATTATCTTCTTATGAAAAGTCTATGTTGATTCTCAAGTCGAATGGAACTGCAGGACAAGTCGAAGCAACATCTTCAATATCTGTTGATGGAAGTTCTTACAGTGGGGATTTGAACAACAATTTCAAGATTCATCAGGAACATAAAGATACACCGAAGAAAAGGTAAATTTACTTAAGATCACACTTTCTGCAACTAACATTTCCTGGCAATAAGTTAAAAGAATTTTCATCTGAAATTTTCTGCCAAATCTGTTGATTGTCTGGTATTGCAGAAAACACTCGCATACATGGACAGAACTAGTGAGAATTAACTCGGAAAATGGGCTAGAAGGACCTACAGATGACGGGTATAATTGGAGAAAGTACGGGCAGAAGGACATTCTGGGAGCTAAATATCCCAGGTATAGTGTGCCAAATGCACCCACATCCTGCATGGAAGGAACCAAAGCCTCCCATTAACTAGTTAAACACGTCTGTCCACACACAAACAAAGAACAAAATTCCAAGAAAGGTAAAAAGAACTTTAACAGGTATATTTATATTTGCAGAAGCTACTATAGATGTACATACCGTCATCTTCAAAACTGTTGGGCAACAAAGCAAGTGCAGACATCTGATGATGATCCTACAACATTTGAGATCACATACAAAGGAATACATACGTGTAACCATTCTGCTAATGGAGTTCCACAACCAGCATCAATTGAAAAACAAGAATCGAGACATAATTCTCACAACCATCAACCACAACAGAACCAGACGCTTTTGAACTTCCAAGCAAATCATAGAGTCGACATTGGGGACTTGGAGAAAACTGAGAAGCCCTCTCTCTTGTCGTTTCCCTCAACATTTGGATGCTTAGAAGGAGAAAATCATAAGTTTCCAATCTCTACGTTTATTAATGACAATCACTCCAAATCCTATTCTCAATTTATGTCAGAATCAAATTACTTGCCATACCAGAGAAACAGCTTTGAGGGTGCTCATAATTTACAGTACCCAGAATCTGATGTTGCTGTGATAATATCAGCCAACGCTTCAACAACCTATTCTCCAATCGGAACCATGGAGTTCCCAGTTGAACCTTTAGATTTGGATCCAAATTTTCCAATCGACACCTCAGGATTTTTTATATAATCCTAAATTTGATGTTGCAGATGAGGACAATATATAGAAGATAGCATGATTTTGCACCACAGTATTTGATCCTTCTCACAGTAAAAACCAGAGACATTCTTGTAAAAATGATTTACAGTCTCAAAATGCTAGCAGATAAATTAGGAAGTAAAAAATCTATTTATAACGAAACTCTGCAGCCTAATTTTCATTTAAAGCTGTTCAGTCAGTTTCTTGAAAATTTACTAGTGAAATTTAGCATAGCCTAGCATGGAAGGTCAGCAATTTGAATTGAAAAGGGGTTCCATAAATGAAAGAAACCTGTGCAGCTTCACAACTAATTAACAAGAACAAAGCATTAGAATTAACTGTTCATAAGGAATAAAAAACCATTACAATCAAGATTAGAGCAAGTTTGACTAAGCTCAAAAAGATTACCCATAAATAACCAAGTAATTAATTTTATATTGATCAATTGGAAACAATTAAGTAACTTATTTTGACATTACGGAAAGAGTTGCGCTTACAGTATTTAACTTTCTTGACTTGAATGAAAAAAGGTAACTCGAACAAACGTGTTTGAAAACAATTTTCAATTATATATAAGCTGTCAAACAAGCTCTCACAATTTTTTGCATTTCAAAAGCACTACAAAAGATTCAAAAAATTTAAACAGATAGATGCAAGAAAGAGTACTATAAACAGGAAACCGAGAAAGATATGCACAAAATAAATCTGGCACAATCTATAAAGCCGATCTTGATGATGTAATGCAGCATAAAAAAACTCAATGCAACTAATCTTGGCTCAGCTCAAAACACAGCATCAGGAGATTCTCCACAACTTATAATACAAAGTAAATTATCCAACAACGAAGAACCTGGAATTGTAATTTAATTCTCATAAGAAAATTACAGGACTAATAACTGAATAGCAAAATGGACTTTGCACAAGTAAGCAATCAATAAAGTGATTCTTTAACCATAAAGAATTTGGTTCTGATGATCCATCCAAAAGTTTCAGTAATGCAATCATAGACGAAGAAATCATAACATTGTATAGCCAATCACTATATTCCATCATCTTCACAATTTTATAGTGTAAAGCAAAATCATTCAAATAACAAATGGATATAATCTGTATTTTAATTCTACTTAAGAAAATTATAAGAGTTACTTAATAACAAATGTACTTTGTATAATTAATCAATAAACCCTAGTTAGTATCACTCCAAGCAAAAACTAGTCAGTTCCACAAAATTCAGCCTTCTGATCCTCAACGTTGCTTATAGTCTCCTCTGCTTGCGCCACCACCTTGCTCTTTATTTTCTGAATTGCTGACTCGAGTTCATCAAGCTCAAAAAGCCCTAAATTTCTAACTCCAACATCCCAAGCCGCCCTTCCTTTCCCCATCAACTCCACAATCTTCTTCTCGGCCTCGGATATCGGCGGCGTCACCACCTCATGTTCGTTTCCCTCAATTTCACTGTTAGTGCTCGCCGGAGAAGAAGGGCCCGCAGCATACCTATTCACCACAGACTCCACAGAAGGGTGGCCGAAGAAAAAGGCGTTTCCCGCCTTGGAAAAAGTGAGAACCGCCGCTTCAGCTTCACACATTGTGCACAAAACTTTGGTTTTCTTGAAGAGTCCTTGACGTCTCTTTGTGAAAGTTGTGTACATCTTTGATTTCTCCTCGATTTTCTTGATTTCAACCCTTCTGCGCACCATGATTTTTACCCTTCTTCTGAATTGAGAAATTTGCAAGAAAAACTTGACCGGTAGAATTTGAATGATAGACAATTGCTAAATTCTCTAATTGGCAATTATATAGGCCCTAATGGCCCTGACCACCCATTAGTTGACCTAATCCCAATGGGCCAGCGTGGACCTAACATATGGGCTGGTATGTCCAAAAATACAAAATTGCAAATAATTCCAAACATACTCTGTCCCAATTTTTCATTTTTTTCCCCCAAAATACTGTTTTATTTCTTTTCTTAACAAAAGCATTATACTTTTTGTAACCCTTGTCACCACTGCCAACAATTGTAACCAGTGTTTTAAAAAAGGCGAGGCCTAGACGTGAGACTTTAAAAACGGACACGTGGAAAATGCATGAAAAGACGGTCAATCCTATTTTGACTTCCAGAGTTAGATATTAAAATGTAACTTATACAGTGACGACGGTCTTTTTGTGATGAATCTTTTGAATTGCGAAGTGATGAACACGACGATGGAAAATTTATCAATGTTGGCCTTTGATACTTAACTTATATAGATTCTTATCTAATCACGTATTTACCAAATAAGATATAAATATAATGTGATCTAAACCGGCTCCTATCGAAATGAATAAACCATCAACTTGATTATGTATGACTACTCAATCAACTCGCATTTATTACTAGATTCATAAATGGTTAGTTTTGTTTGATTCAATAAATGGCAATTACATTTTTGGCTTACGTACCATGAATTGGTTCCGTTACTTCAGTGTCATTCTTCATCCTTCCTTTTAGGCCTGGGCACGAATAGGTTTGGGTTGGTTTTGAGTCCAATCCAAAACTGAAACTGACTTGATCGTTTTGGGTAAATTATAACATAAACCGACCCAATCCCGTCTTTGAAACCAAACCAAACCCAAACCAAATTTGGTTTGGGTTTGGTTTGGTTAATCGGTTAGGAATTGGTGTGAGTAAAAAAAATTGTCTACCTATGTTGGGTTAAAAAATTTGTTTTTCTATACGTATATATTTTTTCTTACGTAGTGCATATCAATAATATATATAATATAAATGGTAAAGAATCGATTATCCCAAAATCATCATATATATAAGTCAAATAGTCATCAACAAACAGTTACATCAAAATGAAAGCAAGGGTACAATCTAAAATTCAAAGTTTATATCAAGCACTTCTTCTTGCTTTCTTTTCTTTTGATATTTGGAGTTTTGGTAGAAAAAATATCAATAATTTTAGATGTACATTATTGTTTACATTATGGATGACATTTTTTCTATATGTTAGAATCTAGTTAGTGATGTGAAAGAGTGTTGGGAAAATCAAAAGCTATTATATGTGACATATGGAAGGGTGTCAAAATTAATATAAAAAATAATGTACTAGTAACATGTCTTAAAAAAATATAGACGGTTAACAAATTATTTGAGAAAAAATTATATTTGTGTTTTTATTATTTTGTTTTTTACATTTAAAAAGATGAATTTTAAAATAAAAAAATGTATTAGCGGATTGGGTCGAATAACTGATTGGTTGGTTGCTTAAACCGAAACCAATCAACCCAACTTTTTAATGATTAAAATTAACCAAACCAAACCAATTTTTTTGTTCAAACCAACCCATACCGACCTACTCAGTTTGGTCGATTTTTTTGCCCACGCCTACTTTTTCATGACATTGATGTTGAGAATTAAAATTTTTAATTCTATAAGTAATAAGATTGTAGTGAATAAATAAAAAACATAAAAGAGTACACAATATTTATAAATGTATGTATCAACGTTAGATTATGGCATCATCCTTCGTAATAATTCCCTATGTTGAAAAAAACTTTCACACTCTATTTTCTGTAACATTTTTCTTCTTATGATAATATCAATCCGCTTGGCCCCCATTATTTGTCATTATTTGAGACTATGATTTTCGGAATAATATATTTTGAGGAATTTATTATTTTATTAGAGAATGTATAGTTGATAAGAAAAAAGAAAAAAAATTGATTATAATTTTAATGAGGGCCAAATGGGGGTTATACTAAACTCTAAGTCCTCGTTTGGCTCAATTAAAATTATAATCCATTTTTCTTTCTCTTCTTATCAATCACACATTTTTCAATAAAATAATATTACACGTAAATTAAAAAAAAAATTCTTTTTTAACTATACATTCTTAAAAAAATAGTATTCCAAAAATTATAATCTCAAATAATTGGGGCTAATGACGGCGCTCTATTTATATGAAAAATCAGGACAAACTTGACATGAATCAATTCTCAAGTTTCTTTATTTTTGCTTGAGCTCGACTAGATTAAATTGTTTGAAACGTAAATGCTAGCTAACCAACATTTTTTTCTCTTTTTAAAGTTCTCAATTTTCTTTTCTTTTCTTTTCATTTCATTTTTTTTCAGTCAACTGTATAAAATAAAGACACACGCTTCAGAGAAATTTCTAGATTATAAATTCGAGTTGCTACTTGGAATTTTTTATACCAAACTAGTTATTAAAACTTGTAAATATTCTAGATAAGAAACTTTAGAAACATATGTTACGCTTCGCCTTCTGGAACCCCACGTGGTCGATTTGCCGAAACTTTTCTTGCCTAGGCCATGTGGTATGCCATGTGGAGTAGGACCTACCAAAATTCGTTTAAATCCGATCCATCGAAATTCACTCTTACCGAATCGATTTTCATAAAACTGGCATTGCCGAAGTCCCTCTGCTAAAAAAAATCCGAGGTCCCAACGAAATTTCTTTCTCGAAGTGTCGAGGTTCAATGAAGTAGAATATGAGGCTCAATTAAGGCTAGTGACGGTCTACGTTTGTATATCTTGAATTTATGAAATATTTTTAGAATGATTGATTGGACATTTGTAATGAGTAAAAAGGTCATTTTTGTCAGCATAGGTTATAGGGTGGCTACCTCGTTTTTTAGAACATTTAATATGCCACAGGCTAGTAGAGTCAAAATTGGTACATATGATAAGATGTCTCGGTTAAGGAGATGTGGAAACTTGTCCCTCCATCCCATGGACACCATTTTACATGTAACATTATAAATATCCACCACTTGTGTAATTTTGGGAGCGATGAAAATATATCAACTGTATGCCATAAATTCCCTCTCTTTTTATTAATTTTTGGTTTTTAATGTTTGATGTGTGATCTCGATCTTGAGTTTGAGTTTGATTCTTCGAGACATACAACACAAGCCACCTATGAAGAAGTTGAATGTCATGGGAGAGGCCTCTACATAGGTGAACCATCTACGTTTTGGTTCTCCGAGGTGTACATCACGAGTTTTCCATGATGAAGCTGAATATCATGGGAGAAGCCCCTAAATGGTTGAACCTTCCACCATGTAGGAAAAGCGCGGACGTCTCAGAGACGAGGATAGGACCCAAAAGGGATTACCTCATTGGTCCTCCGAGATGTACAACACAAACCTCCCATGACGAAACTGAATGTCGTGGGAGGAAAAATAATATTAAAGTTGAACGTGTTTGAAGATTAGTCATGTTTCAAATGTTTGAAGGATAATTCATCTTTGAAGGTCATTATATTTACTTCAATTCAACTTGCAAGTTATATTGTTTGAAGTTATACACCTTATAGAGGTCCCAACACTTGCAAGTTATATTGTTTAAAGTTATGCACCTTAGGGAGGTTGAGATGTATTATATTTGCTATAAACATTACTGAAGTCCCCAGCTCAAAAACAAGAAATTAAAGAAATATGTACTTCGTTAATAAAGGAATTTGTACAAAGGAGGGTCTGAGTCATTATTTTATATATAAAAAAAAACAAAAATCTTATACTATTCTAGGGGTGGTAGGGAGTCTGATGCCTCCATAGCAGGTGTTTCAACAACTGGAGCTTCTTGGTCCCAAGCTTCGTCTTCAAGAGTATCTTCTTAGTCCATTTCTGCTTCTTCCACTACGTCATCAGTTGGGGTCTGAGGTACCTCCTCCAAAAACTCTAATCTCAGTCTAGAAGCATTATGTTCTGTGTAAAGCTCTCCTACCCTATCTACTACTTCGACATAAGCAAACCTCCTCCAGTAGGCATGGAAGCATTAATACTCTTCCATTAGATGGAATTTAGCAATGTAGGCCATCATCGCTTCCTTACCTACTTTTTGAGTATCGGCCTTGGCCTGCTCAGCCTCTTCATATAGTGTCTTATTTGGGTCTCCAAAAACCTATTAGCATATTTGAGCCCAGCATTATCTAAGTTAGCCTTCTCCAAAGTTCCGCTTGTTAGCTTCCGACGATTGATTGAAGTTTCAACCTTCTTTGTCAAGGAAGCCACTTCGCACTGGGATTCATGGACCTCTCTCTTTAGAGCTTTGATTTCTGCTAAGGTAGAATCCCACTTAGCTGCATCTTCAGTTCGCTGGGCCCTTAGCTCTTCAACCTCAACTTTCATCTGTTTCATCTCTTCTTCTATTGAGACCAATTTTTCAACCAACTCCCGATTGCGCATCTGAATGTCCTTCTGAACCTCTGGCACTTCAAGGCGACTCCAAAGGCCCGGCGCTTTGGCTTACCAAGGTAATCGTAATATCCATCGCGTTGCAGGTGGAAACATCATTCTGCGACATCTCAGTCCAAAACTTATAAAAATTGGCAGTGGTTAGGTAGCAACATGTACATCACTGCTGGGGCAATATCTTCATCTTGCCCTACCGAAACCTCTCATACTTTCCAAGGGTCCTCGTTACTGGTGCCTTCTTTACTACCTCGAAGGTCTGCTCTAGCTTCTTTGTAACCTCTTTACTGACCTCCTTTACCTTTTGGGCCTTCACAGCATTGAACGAAACCTGCATCAACTTCGAAAGAGAAGGTAGGGTTTGCTTAGCAGCTGGGACAGTGGTTGTGACAAACTTCCCAGAAGCTGAGCTAGTGCTATGGGACAATTTTCTCTTCTTCTAAGGCTCCTCCATTTTTCCCTTGCCCTTGTCGACCCTCTAGGCCCCTTTATCCTCACTTTTCTCAGCATGTTCCTTGTTGAGACGTTCTAATTTCCCTCGACATGCTTAGCACTTTCGTAGGAGGGCTTCAGACCCCTAGAGCTTACTGTTGAGGTGGCTTTTAAGATTGAAGCCATGTCAGGGGTGGGGTACTTTTTCCTCCCAAAATCATCTGCAAATAGTAAGGGCAATGTTAAAATCTATACTATGTACTGTGTTCTTACACGGAGCTTTGATTTTTTCCTTTTGAAGCCATTAATCCGAAGTCCATGAAGAACTTGCTTTGGTTAATTAGATTGTCGAAGTGGCATGACCTTGAAGGACACTCACGAACTTCGGAGTATTGGGTCGGCACAGTGCAGGCTGGGGCCTTTTGTCCCACAACCATTTTCCATTTCCCTTTCACCCAAAACCATGACTCCTTCCATCCCTTGATGGAGGATGGCAGATCTACAACGAAAGGGGCATGAACCCCCAAAAGAGTCATGTAGTACCATCCTTTGGACTCTCCATTCCCAAGCACCCAGGGTTGAAAAAGGGTCTAGAAGACGTGGAAGGACATATCCTTGCCAAACAACATTTCCTTCCAGATAAAGTATGCCCCAACCAGCTGGCTCTACCCATTTGGCAATAACTTGGTGGGAGCCAACATGTAGGACCTCAACACCGCCCTAAAAAATAGGTACAAAGGTAGATTCATACATGCCCTAAATAAAAACTCGCCAACCGCCACATAACTCGACTTCAGATAAAAGGCACGTTCGTGAGCTTCAAGCTCTAAGAATTCTATGAAATCTGAAATTCTATATATTTCCCTAAGTTCAACCAATTTGGCAGATCTTATAGCAGAAGGGATTCTTGCAACCCCCACCCCGCCTTGTAATCAATAGGACCTTCACTCATTACCTAATAACCTTCGTCCAGAACCTCAGGTATTGCATGTTCTCCGACCTTGGAATGGTGACCCTCCCACCGCTGGCACTCTACCCGAAAGCCATTGAAATTGAAAAAAAAAAAAGATGGGAAGGATAGGAAGACATAAAGTTTTATAGAAATTACCTAAATAAAGAGAAGCTCTAAGAATGTAGTGTCACTGGAGAACATAAACGGCCGGAAAGTTTTTGAATGCTAGAAAGATTTGAAGATTTTTGCGAAATTAAAAACTGATACAAGAGCATGATTTTGGCTTTTATAGGAAAAAAGGACAAAGCGCTGCCATATGATCTAGATCTACTTCATTTGAAGTGTCCATTTTTAACTTCATCTGAGACATTGAATTCAAATAGTTGTTTATTATTAACGCCTTATATTGATGCGTGTCTATCACTCCAAGCCTCGACGCATCGATCTAAAAGTGTAGGAGCTTGGCCATTATTGTGCATTCAATATGTAACGATTGTACGTGTATTCAAAGTCAAAACGTCTCAGTTGTCTTTCCTTGGTAACGTACAAAAACAACAAATCATTGGTACAATTATCAAAAGCATACTTTATTGTCAATAAAACGAAGAGCTTCAGCAATTCAAAACTCCCTGCTTCGGCTCAACAAGCAAATTTCAGCTATTTTCAAAATGAAGAGTTTCAGCAGTTCAGCACTTCCCTTCTTCGGCTCAACAAACAAATTTCATGTATTTTCAAAACAAAAAGCTTCAACATGTGAGCACTTCCCTACTTCGACTCAACAAGCAAATTTTAACAACACGTGGAGTTTCAACAGTTCAGTATTACATAAAGATAAGACGCGAGAATCAAGTTTAACTTCGAACTCCAACTATTATATCAATATCTATACTTAGACTTGGGGGACTGGTAAAAAACCAAAACATGACAGGAAACATGCTTTAAAGAAATTTTGCTCAAAACAAAAGTCCACGTATGACATAAATAACCATGACTATTGTTACGCTTCGCCTTCAAGCACCCCATGTAGCTGATCCTCTGAAACTCTTCTTGTCGAGGCCATGTGGATCATGTGGAGTAGGACCTACCAAAGTCCGTTTAAATCCAATTCACCAAAACTAACCATACTGAAATCCCTCTGCTAAAGACAAGTCCAAAGTCTAAACGAAACATCTTTGACGAAGTGGCTAGGTTCAACGAAGTAGAATTCGAGGCTCAATTAAGGCTAGTGACGATCCACATTTGAAGATCTTGAATTTATGAAATCCTTTTAGAATAAATGATTGATTGGACTTTTGTAATTAATAGAAAGGCTAGTCTTTTTAACATAGGTTATAGGATTATTGCCTCCTTTTGGGGGACATTTAATATGCCATAGACTAGTTAGGTCAAAATTGATATCTAGAATAAGATGACTAGATTAAGGAGATGAGGCCACGTGTCTCCCCATCCCATGGACATCATTTCACATATAACATTATAAATATCCTCCATTTGTGTCCCTTTGGGGACGATGCAAATATATCAACTGTAAGCAATACATTTTCCCCCTTTTTATTAATCTTGAAGTTTTAATGTTTGACGTGTGATCTTAATCTTGATCTTGAGTTTGGCTCTTAATTGATTGTTCATTATCACATAACTTATCTCATATATTTTGTTGAAGTCCAAGCATATTTGTCTCATGTTATAAAGCTCCTTTCACGTTCAAATTCGAGATATTATCGATTGACAATTAGTCCACGAGTGTTGGAATTAGCTTGAGAGAACGCAAGTGGGCTCAGTATCTGTTGTCCACATTAACAATGCGAAAAATGAGGTCATTAACATACATTTAATAATTGATTTATTCACTAGTTATTGTCGTATGAAAGGTCAATACCTCCTTCAGTTTCGTTCATTTTCAAATCAACAGATTTAGGAAACAACAAAACAATTGGTAGAAATATTTTCTCTAGTGCTCCTCCATGCACCACGAAAGGTTATAGCCAAATGGCCACCACCACCAGTAGGTGACAAAAAATAATCAAAATTTATCTTATTTTCTGATGCCACTCCTGTAAGTGTTATGCCCTAGGTCCAATCAACTTGGGACATAAACACTTTATATATATATATATATATAATTGATGCATATTTATGGCTATAACTATTATTTAATTGAAT
>CAIGRB010166612.1:0-13304 GCA_903798255.1 Fraxinus quadrangulata
ATTTTGTGTTATGTTTTTATTTTAAAAAAAAAAAATAAAAAAAAATTAGTAGATTTTGATAAAAATTGATAAAATATATAGTTAAAAAGTTTATAAAAGTCGTTGATCTCATAAAATGTATATTTGATAATAAATTTGGGAAAAAAATAAATTAAAAAAAAATGAAATCAAACAAGAACTTAGTTATTTTTTAAAACTTCTAACCAAAAATCGAACAAAAAAAAAAAAATCATTATGAAAAAACCTTAGCCACTGTTTGATTCTCATTATTTCAAAATTTTTTTTTTCCCTCAAACTTATTTTTATAATAAAATATTTCGCACGTAAACTCAAATTTTTTTCCTACTTCACACATTCTCAAAAAATTCACGTAAACCTCGTTTTGCCCATGATTCATCTCTATTGGAATCTCATTCATGTGGTGTCAGTTAAGAGTCGGCAAAAAAATCTCAGAAGTGGGAGCTGCTGAAAACCAAATTATGAAGTATGAATATTTGGTAAACAAAAGTGGGCTAATTAGTGGGTTTTAGATCAACATTGAGAAAAGGTGCAAGAATCATCTATTTCAGTTCAATGTACCCAAATCTTTTACGAGTCAGAATATCTATAGTTCGCGTTAAATTTATTTTAACGATTTTGTCAAAAATAAAAGGGAAAAATGAAAGGAGGATAAAAGAAGGAAAAAGTAGTACGTAAGGTATAAAGGAAAGAAAATAATCATAGTATAAGGAAAGCTACCTAAGTTGAGGGAAGAAAGCTTATTATAATAGAGTGCAAAATGGAGACTTGGCAATCGAAGAACCACACGGCAAAAGAAAAAGGTGAGAAAGAAAGAGAATCGAGAAGAAAAAGAGACGCAAAAAGAGGGGGAAAAATGCGCATGTTTTCCGTTTATATTTCATATAGTGAGAGTTTGAGAGAAAGACGAAAGTTTTGTAATTGAAGTTTTGATTAGTATTTTGATTCTACTTCTTCGTTTACATAGTGAGTTTGCCAAATTACAGAAGGTAATAGGATGCTCATACAACACGCCCTTGCTCAATGCTCAAGGCCTTCGGCTGGGTAGCCGAGGCAATTTTTAATTTGTTCGTAGCCTCCGTTTAATACTGGATAAAACCAATCTAGATTTTCGTTTTCCTTGTGATGAACCTAAAAAAGGAGTATAGGGTGTTTTTGAGCCACATTATTTTAGAAAAATGTATTTTGAAATAGTAAATTGATGGAGAATGTGTGGTTGAAAAAGAAAGAAAAATTATTGATATAATGAAAAATATTATTTTATTGAAAAATATGTGGTTAAAAATGAGTAGAAAAATTAGAATAAAAATGAGAATGTGGCTTAAACAGGGACATATCAAATGTCATAGGTATTTATTTCTCATCTATTTTTTTTTTAAAAATTTCTTAGGATATGCTTTTTTAACAATGAAATGTGACATGTTTTATCAACAGCGATGATTAAAAAGGACATACTTATAAAAAAACTTACCACATTTAAAGGTGCAAAAATTATAAATAAACTTACCACATTCGGAGACGAGTAAAACATAAAAGTTAAATAAAACTACACTTCATTCATCCTAGTCATATTCCTTAATTATGTGTTGAGCATAATATCTCTTTGACGCGTAGATTTAAACCAAATTACTCTATTTGTACCGGGGGAGGGGTTGACAACCTCCCTACCGGCCCCGTCACAATAGGGAGGCCCACCCTTTTTTGGGTTGTCAACCCTTTCGGCACACAAAAAAGGTGGGCCCCTAAACAAATAGTGTGACTCATTTAAACTCGCTGCTTGAAAGAGATTTAATAAATGTATTATTGTATCAAAAATTGGGAAAATCCATTGATTCATTACACGTCAATTAAGATAAGTGCTAAAAAATCAAAAGCTAAAACAAAAAAAATTCTTCCCAATATATAGTATATATCAAATTAATTAGAATTAATTTAAGTTCGACTTTTATAAATTTAGGAACTAAAAGGAATTATTTAGGCTCTTGTTTGGCACACATTCTTTAAAATTAACTGTTCTTCAAATTTATTTTTATCTACACATTTTCAAAAAATATCATTTTTCACAATTTATTCCCAAAAAATCTAAGTTAAATAAATCCTAGATCATTTTGTACGTAGTGTTGACCTTTCCCCCACCAACTTTTAGTGTAATTGAATTCTCCAAGACCATATATAGAGTGGTGGTAGGGGACCATATGTCATGTTGTCCTTCGTCATCATTTAACACACCTTTCAAATCTCCATTTTACAGATTCTCAAGAATATTGTGGCTTAGTATATTGCTCATCTATTTCTTGGGCCCAAACTTGTATTTCACCCGTGCTGCAGGCTATATCACTTCCTTTCAATGGGAAGGGGAAAAAAAAAAAAGAAAAAAGAAAAGAAAATATTTGGGCACCGATAATATGATCAAATGTAATTGCATATAAACAAACAACTCAACCAAAGTAAAAACAAACTAAATTCGAACAAATAATATGGAGTAAGAGAGAAAACCAAATATATTTTTAAGTATAAAGATTTGCCTCTAACTAGTGAATTACAAGAGTTGCTTATTTATAGAGTTCTGACCTACTTGTAGCGGTTGGATCAAAATCACGTGACCTCATCTATTAATCCAAATCCTCATATCACTCCGTCTGCTATGTATTTAATTTATTGACAACGGGTCAACAACCTTACATCTGAAGTTGACAATCATGACATTCATTAATATAAACATTACATCAATCATTCTTAGAGATCATCTGCAAATCCCTTCGAAGACAGTAAGTGCTTTAACCTAGAAGAGAGCTTCGGACGGAGATGGCGTTCGGCCTAAAAGAGCTTCGGGTAGAGATAGGGCTTCGGCCATACAAGAAATCCGAAATAATGAGATCGGCTTCTTCTTTGATTTCTGTATTTTGACCAATTGGACATTTGTTGATTTTGTCATATCTAACTCAATGTATCCATGTGGATTGCAGTGTGGCTTCCACTAAGAGCCTCGATGGCGAGACTTAACAACCTTCATGTGCTCAGCTCTGAGAGTTAAAAGATGTCATTCACTCACGAAAATGAATTCGTCTTACCCTCTATGCCCTACAATGTGTGTTTATAGGATGAATCATCCTGGGGCAAGTGGGTTTGGTTGACTATCTAGGGGTCGTTTACCATAGACTTTGAAAGTAATTACACATTTTTTAAAAGAAGAAATAGTATATGGGGTAATCATTATACTTGACACTAAAGTTCGACACTACATACAATGATAGCTAAAAGATGTAGTTCGCTCAAGAAAATGAATCTGCGTTAACCTCCACGGCCTGCGATGGGTGTCTATAGGATGAATCATCATGGGAGCAAGAGAGTCTAGTTGACCATCTAGGGTTCATTTTACATGGACCTTGAAAGTGATTACATTCCTTTTAGGAGAAGAAATTAGGATAAGATAAATTATGTTCGGACATGACAAAAAGAACTTAAAGTGGAAGATATATCGTCCATGCCAACCAATGAGAATCAAAAGTTGCCTTGACATTAGCACACATCCAAAATCACTTTATGATATCGAAATCTCCCTAGTTACTTTAAACAATTTTAAATATCGTTAACTTAAGCATCAAATAGTCCAAATTAGGCTAATATAATATTCTTTTTGTAGGTAGAGCGCTCCAATTTCTTCTTTTTCAAAAGAAATGGGATTAAATTTTTCTACACGTAGAATTTGACCTCAACAACAATTGTCTAAGCTTCATCATCGAATTATCAGTATTTGGATTCCATCTTAAAATATCAAGTATGTTAAGAGAAGTAATTTGAACCATTATATATTGGTTTATAGTTTTATTCCCTTCAACACGTTCTCACAAAATAGTAACTCATTTAGATCAATCTTGAAATTTATGGGCTCTTTTAAATCTCAATCAAATCGAATTAGTAGTTGAAGTTTAATGAGCTTTGATACCATTTTATAATGTTGGTTTATTTTTTTCATTTTTATTCGATGGTGAATGTATCCATTAGCACAAATCATAGTTTCCTAATAATTTATAAGACAAAATAACTAATTCACTTTGTATTGATTGATTAAGAATTGTTATTTCCAAAATCAAAGTCAAGAATTCAAGGATTAGTACCTCCCTCTTACTCCAATCTCCACTAAAAAGAAAAAAAGGACAAAATAAAATTTACTTGTCTGGTTTACTAAAATAAATTGTACAATATAAAAAGATAAAAGAAGTTAAAATCTTACTTCAACTTTATTGTGATTCCACGCATTGGCTGAACTCTTGATTCGCATAAACCAGAGCTCGTTATTTTCTCCTCGACTTCATATTTAAGATGATTGATTTGTCTCACGTTGTACAAAGCCCCATTTTGAGCTCCATTCTCTAAAATTTCGTTTTTTTCTCAAACTCATTTTCAAATACACATTCTCCTAAAAAAATAATTTCGAAAGTAAATTCAAAACCTTTTATTATTTCTTAACCATACATTATCCCAAAAAACCACTATGGCATAACTCATTTTGAACCAAAAACGGGGCTCAAACATAGCCTAAGTATATTTTCTTAAAATTCTCGATCGGATGTTGAACTCTTAAACTCAATTATTGAAAATAATCATGCTAGTGTTAAACAATATTTAAGTAGATCAACTACTAGGCTGAAATACAAACAAAGAAATAATTTGTTAACTGCAGTAAAATAACAAAATACGAGATTGAAATTTCAACAGTAAAATAATTCTCAAACCGAGGCATGTGCGAACACAGTTTCCTTAAAACAGATTTGTCCCCTAACCGTTCGTGCTTGAGGAAAGTGCAATCCTATATAAAGTGGTTTTTGCTTTCCTCTTTTTCCTATGTGGGACAAGTTTATTTTAATTTTTTTCCTACATAAACTCTTTTTACATGGCATANCAAACCATTTTTTTTTTCCAACAACTAGTGCATTTAAGAGTTGTATAACATAGACATAGACGTATGAACATATATGTATGCATGCGGAGTGTTGGTTGGACCGACCAGGTGCATTTGTCGAGAAATACTATGGCACAAAATTCTTGCCTTATTATGATGCAATATTTAACAGTATCCTCACGTTACAATTGGAGGGTCATACTCATATTTTCTTGCTTTGCCGATTGAATTATTAGAAAAAAAGGAGATTCGAAAGACAAATAGAACTGTTTCATAACAGAAGTTCAGCTTAGAATATTGTCGTACTATTATTGATGAATGGAGATACATACTCTGTAGCCGTTGAATGGAAGATCCTCTTGGCCACTTTTTTCACTTTTGCTAATGGGGGTGCGGGGGTGGGGCTAGCTTATGGTGCTCTCCGAAAGCTTAGAAGCCCATTCCATTAGGTCAAACCAATAATTCAAGTAGAGTTAGTTATTATCCATATTTTGTCTTAATGATTACACTGTTTCCCGTGGATAAATGTCTAATGCTTCATATTTATCATCGAAAAAGAATCCATTGTCAAAAGAGCGTCGCGTGTGCAAAAAGTCTAATCAAACGTCACTATACACCATTCACTATTTCTTTCGAAGCTTGTATGATGTTTGAAATGTGAAAAGTAAGTTATTTGGAAAATGCTTGGTTAAAAAATTGAAAAAATTATGGATCAACATGAAATATATTTTATTGGGAGAATGTGTGATTGAAAATGATTTTGAAAAAAAAAAAATCTTTACCAAACATTAATTACTTTATGTGCATATTTTTCAAATAATTCGATTAAATTGAAGGTAACTTATACCTTTGTTTACAATATCCATCAAATCATAAGGCAATAGCATTTGAAGATTCTCGAATATTAAATATTTGTGATTTTTTGATGTCAACAAGTGCATAATATATAAAAACCTATATCTATCAAGATATGAATATTTTCATATATTTTGAACATTGCATGTGAAAAGATTATTGTAAAATACCCTCAGGAGTCATCCCTCACCTGCACAATAAAATGTTAAGGAGAAATTAAAATAATCGATTGTGCATAATGAGCTTTGTCACACTAGCTGCTAAAAGCACGGCTGAGCTAGAGCTCGACCCCATCTAGCATTGTAGCACCAAGTAAACCACAATAGAAATGGATGAGCTAAGCTATGGCCCATACCATTCTATTAGACCCTAAACCACATCAAGGAACTCGACCTCAACCTCCAGCTCTAATATACTCGTTATTGTTACACAATAAACAAATAAAGAAGTTGAAGTTTCACCTTTCACACATCATTCTAATTGGAACTGGGTAGCTGACCTCGAGCTACAAATCATAGCTGACAAGCTGTATAGAGACAAGAAGCTCTCACTTGTCACTATTGTCACTATCTGATGCTAGAAGCTCTAACACCTATATACCGAGACATGGAAATAACATAAGCTACCGACATCTATCTCTAGCGCCACTAGAGTTATCGGACGAGAAGCTTAACACATGCCATTGCATGCAAAATGACATGCTCACACCAAAGACCACCATCGCCCATGTCAATCAATCAAGATAGTTTAGAAAGATATTGCATGGTGTTGAGCTAACAAATGTTGTACATGCACCTCCAGCACAGTCACCAAGTGGGGTTAACAGATTGGAGCTGCTTATTGTGCAGATTTTAAAGTATATATTCATTGTGGTTTATAGAAGGATGAAACGTCTTTTACCGTCAAAGGATGAATATTCATACGAAAACCAATAAAGAAATTTTAATAGCATAGATATTAAGTTGGATTGGATGTGACTGAATATGAATAAATGGGATGTCTTCCTTATTTCAAATATTTGTTCCATATAGTTCAATGATTCAACAATAAATTGTACATAGTAATTCAATTCAATGACTAAGAGAATTTTCACAACCTTCTAGTTAATCAAAATTGCTAATGTAATTTGTTTAGTTTGATATCTATTGGACATTTGGACTTGCTCACTTGTGTTGCTAGATTTTAATTTATGCCAGTCATTTAGTTGCTTGAATTTCACATAATTTTGGGCTTTTAATAAATACTAACAATTGATCAAATGTTTCTTATACTTTTCCAAATTATATTACCTGATCACTATTGTATCGTCTCATTTATTCAATAAATGCAATATTGTGTGCTTGAAAAAGGGGGTCAAATTAAGCTATTTGACAAGTGGTATTCACTTCACAAACATGAATTATATACACTTTTTAAACCAAAAAGTTTTCAGTAACGTGACTTGCCACATGACATGTTCCATCAGTTCACTGCATAATTAATATATAATATTTGATGAATTAGCTAAAAAGTGGGAGAATTTGACTTACTATTTATAGAAGGACAAAGGTGAACAAGTGCAGAACGAATTAGATTTTATGATAAAGTGAGACCAACGTAAATAGAAATATGCAATTTCTTGATTTTTGGAGAAATTTTGGGATTGTCCCTTTTTTTTTTTAATTTAGATTTTAGTCAAATTTGAATGGAAACGGGCCAATAAAGAAGACTTAAAGGTTTTGCCCTTGACGTAGGGCCAATTTCGAGCAAATTCCTTCATTTAGGCTTTCATTTATGCTTTTTTTTTTTTTTTTCTTTTTTGCTAATTTTTGTTTTGGGTATATCTCAATCAAATAAATTCAGATTTGAATTCCCTTTTTTTGGGGAATGATCCTGAAGAGTATGACTTTCAAATTCTGTCATTATCTCAAAATCTTTCTTTATTATTATGTAATTTTTGAGGCTGCATTGGTTGAATGAAATAAAAATTTTCTAGAGTTTCTATGCATTGAAATTCTTTATGAGATTTTTCATTTTTTCTATAAGCTTCTGCTACGTTAGTTGGTATCAAAGACATGTTAGTTCCTTCATCATGCCGCCAATAAGACATCCAGAAGCCCGTGAAGCCCAAGTAGAGGAGGTGAATAGACGTGATACGATCACAAAGCTGCGTTAACAAATGGAGTTGTTGACCCAACAAATTGCTACACTCGCTCCATAGCAATATGCGTATATGGCCTAGCCGTTTGAGGATTCCGAAGATGAAAATCCATTTACACCACTTGATCATCCAATAGATCTGCCAGCCCAACGGAGAGGGGATGGCTAGGAGGAGAATAGACGCTGGGAATCAGGATTTAAGGTTGATATTCCTGAATTCTATGGTGGATTAAGTCCAGAAGAATTCTTGGACTGGATGACTGCAGTAGAGAAGGTCTTGGAAGTTAAAGAGGTTCATACTCGTAAACGCGTGCCTCTCATTGTGAGGAGATTTCATGTACGAACAGTGGCGTGGTGGCAACATACAAAGGTGACGATATCCAAATTAGGGAAGGCCAAGATTGCGTCTTGGGATAAATTAAAAAAGCATATGAAGAAGCAATTTATGGTCTATAATTATGTTCGGACCATGTATCAGTGATTGCAGAATTTGCGTCAAGGCATGAAGATAGTAGATGACTATACGACAGAGTTTTATATGTTGTTTACTAGGAATAAGGTAATGGAGACGGAAGAATATTTGGTGTCGCGATATGTGGGTGGTCTTCGTCTTCAAATACAAAATACACCAAATATGTTTGATCATGTAAAAGTTCTGAGGTGCATCAAAGGGCAATACAAATAGAGAAATAGCAGTCCAGACGAAATATTGGTCCTCTAACTGTAGTAGGTTATTCCAGTAATCCACAACAGCAGACAACACACCCTAGTAATCTTAGTCAGACTGGTTCTTCTAGAATAAATCATGTTCAACAGTCAACACGTCCTGGAGGTGGTACTCGTTGTTTTACTTGCGGAGGTATGGGTTATAGACAATTTGAATGTCCTAAAAATTTGTGTAAAGGACTCTTCGTTGATGAAGGGTACGGAGACTTTGAAGGTGCACCTACCTTTGATAGTGAAGATGCTGAAGAAGCAACAGAGAAGGAGGAATTTGTTGATGAATCAAGCTCTTCATCCATTCATCGGTAAATTTGTTGTAGTTTACTTTGATGATATCTTGATTTATTACTCTACACTGATGATCATGTCCAGCACCTTCGAGAAGTACTTTCAGTCTTTCATAGGGATAAATTTTATGCTACAGTCAAGAAGTGTACTTTTCTAATTGACCGAATTGTATTTCTGGGTTATGTGGTGTCAAGAGAGGGATTAGCAGTTAATGCTTCCAAGGTAGATACAATAAGTCAGTGGCCACAACCTAAGACTGTTACAGAAGTGCAGAGTTTTCATGACCTTGCCTCCTTTTACCATAGGTTTATACCACATTTCAGTAGTATCATTGCACCAATTACAGACTGTATGACGGACGACAAGTTCCAGTAGAGTCCTGAGGCGGACGCATCTCTTCAGTTGATTAAGCAGAAATTGACAACAACCTCAGTTTTGGTGTTGCCTTATTTTACTCAACTGTTTGAGTTGCATTGTGATACTTCGAAGGTGGGTATTAGTGATGTGCTGAGCCAGAACAATCATCATATTGCATATTTCAGCGAGAAACGTACTGGTCCTAAGTCTCGGTATAGTACTTATGATGTGGAGTTCTATGTGATAGTCCAAGCGATTCAACATTGGTGTCATTACTTGTTCCAAAAGAAATTCATTTTGTATACTGACCATGATGCCCTTAAGCATCTTGGTACTCAAGATAAGGTATCTGCTCTGCATGCTTCATTGATTGCTTATTTGCAACGGTTTACTTTCGTGATTAAGCACAAAGCAGGTGCCTTTAACGGTATAACTGATGCGTTGAGTAGTAGCAAACTCTTCTAACAGAATTGCGAGTGGAGGTCCCAGGTTTTGACACTGTTTGTGATTTATATGCTACTGATCCATATTTTTCACAAATTATTCGGAAGTTGTAGGAGGGTGTGCATTTGGAGTTTGTGTTGGTCGACGATTTTGTCTTTCAGGAAAATCAGTTATGTATTCCTGACGACAGTTTGCGACTTAAGATAATTCAAGAGTTACATAATGAGGGCCACGTTGGTCATGATCGAACATTACAGCTTATTGCTGCTTTTTATTTTTTGCTGTCATTGAGCAAAAATGTCGATAAATTTGTGGAGCGTTGTCGAACATGTCATATTGCTAAAGGCAAGGTTACAAATGCTGGTTTGTATATGCCCCTATCTATTTCGATCGAACCCTGGACAAACGTCAATATGGATTTCGTCTTGGGGCTTCTCAAGACTCAGCGTGAATTTGATTCTATTTTTGTAGTGGTTGATCGTTTTTTCCAAGATAACCCATTTCATTCCCTACAAGAAGACTACGGATGCTGTCAGTGTAGCTTTGCTATATTTCCATGAGGTCTATCGTCTACATGGACTTCCTATTTCTATTGTGTCTGATTGAGATACTTGTTTTCTTAGTCACTTTTGGCGCATTTTATGGCGTTTGGTCAATACACAATTGGACTTTAGTAGTGCGAATCATCCTCAAACGGATGGTCAAACAGAGGTTGTCAATCGTTCATTAGGTGATTTGCTTCGTTGTTTAGTTGGTAATTTCATCAAGTCTTGGGATAAAAAATTGTGTCAAGCAGAAATTGCTCATAACCATGCAGCTAATCGAAGTACATGCTTTAATCATTTTCAGGTGGTGTATGGTCTTGTTCCTTGTAGCTCTCTTGATTTGGTTCTA
Organism: Fraxinus quadrangulata; assembly: GCA_903798255.1. NCBI lineage: Eukaryota > Viridiplantae > Streptophyta > Magnoliopsida > Lamiales > Oleaceae > Fraxinus > Fraxinus quadrangulata. The sequence goes on from CAIGRB010166612.1 coordinate 10,622, forward strand.
GTTACTAATACTGTTAAAGTGCATGGCAAAGCGGAGGATTTCATTCAAAAGCTGTAGCAGGTTCATTCGCAGACTTATGAGCATTTGCAGGCTGCTATTGCTAAATATAAGCATGATGCGGATCTTAAATGTCGCCATGTCGAGTTTGAGGTAGGTGAATTTCTTTGGACGGTGTTACAAATGATCGTATTCTTGCTCATGAATACATCAATCTTGCAGCAAGAAAATTGATCCCTTAGAGATCATTGAGAAGATTAATCCCAACGAATATCATTTGAAGCTGCTCAGTCATATTCGCACATTCAACGTTTTTAATGTCAAGCACCTTATGCCATTTCGTGGGGATAATTCTGATGATGACATTGCTTCTCCTCCAAATTTGGGGGCGAATTTTTGTCAACTAGAGGCGAATGATGTGGTGTAGAAGGAATTAGACTTTATGGTAAAGTGAGATTGATAACGCCCAAAAGATTTATGCGGTGTTGTAGTGTAGCTTTGAGGTATCGTATCTATAGGGAGATGAAAAAGTTGTCAAACATTCCAAAAGGTTGATCTTTCTCTCCAAATGTATAGAAAATTTCAATGTAATGAAATTAAGATCAATTCTTGAAATAATGGAATTAAAATCAATGTATTAAGGCAGTGAACTATCGGAATTTTCTCATTTGGATCAGATCATTTAACATCAATCACTCATTTTTATAGCACGATTAGAAGCTTTTATCTCGGCTCTCTAACCGGAGAATTTATCGTTCAAACCAATTAATTTCAAAAGAAATCCTAAGAATTAGATTTCCTTTAACAATTTCTCACAATTATTTATTGAAATCAGATTACAAATCGACCATATACGTATAGCATAAAGTAGTAAATAATCATATCAATAAATTATTGAAATTGAAATTCAATAAGTAATTCAATCAACAATGGAAGAAACATGATTAAATCCATGAACAATCTCATAATTATTAAACCAATTTTAGAATAAATTCATAAGAGTGAGAAATCTAATTCTTGAATTGTTTACAACATGAAAATCTCAAAATGATGAATGAAAAGTGTTAAAATCATCGAATCCGATTGATTTCCTCCTTTACTTCACTAAGATTTTTAGCCTCCCATGGAGTTCTTGAGCCAAACTTGAGAGAAAATTGATAGGAGATGATTGGTAGGCGTTCTCCTCGAGTTTAGGGTTTAGATGACGTGTTAAAATTTGTTTCCATAAGTGGTTGAATCAATTTAGAAAATTGAAAATTCGGGTCAATAGTTACTACCATGCGACCGCATAGTTATGCAGTTTCCAACCTCCCAATTCTCGGTAAAGAGTGGGCAACTGCATGGTATTTGTGTCATGCGACCGCATGGCTTTGCGGATTCTTTCCGCCAAACAATTTTCAGTATTTTGGTCATAACTTTCTCTACCGATATTCAATTAAGGTGATTCAATATACGTTGGAAAGCCAACTTAAAAAGCTACAACTTGTCTTCAGACATCATCTTCTATTTCGATCATATTATATGTCAAAAAATGGTCTAATTTCGAGGCTTAAAATCGGTGCAAAACATTTCAGCTTGAAAGTTGATTTATGATAATGGTTTGATGATGTTTCATTCCTTTGACTCATTCCTTCATCCGATTGAGCTCTAACACTCTCGAATCTTCATCACAAGGTTATAAACAAGTTTATATTATTTACCCTTTAGTCCCTGAATTTTCACGTTATTCTATTTTGGCCATTTTTTACTTGTTTCTCCTCCATTTCGTTGCATTCATCATTTAGTCCTGCAAAACCTGAATTGTAGAGAATTAAGTTATATTCCAACATATTAATCAACGATTACTCATATTTTGACAGTAAAATAAGTATGTAAAAACGCACTTATCAGGGATCAGCACAAACAAAAATAGGCAACTTCCCGATTTTTTGAAGAATTTTTGGGATTGTCCTTTTTGGCGAGATTTTAGTCAATTTGAATAGAAACGGGCCAATGAACAAGACTCAGTGGTTTCGCCCTTGATGCAGGGTCAATTTCGAGCAAATTCCTTCGTTTATGCATTTGTTTATACGTTTTTTTCCCTTTTAGGTAATTTTTGTTTTGGGTAAATCTCAATCAAATAAATTCAAATTTGAATTCTGTTTTTTGGAAGATGATCCTAATGATTAGGACTTCCAAATTCTGTCATTATTTCGATTTTTTCAATTTTGAAAAAAAAGTATTTCTTTATTATTATGTAATTTTTGAGACCGCATTGGTTGAATGAAATAAATTTTTCTAGAGTTTCTATTCATTAAATTTTTTTGTGAGATTTTTTATCTTTCCTATAAACTTTCGTTACGTCAAAAAAGTCATGTGTTGTTGACTTTGGTTGACAATAATACATGAAAGAAACCTAATACAATTGTAAAATGTATTGTGTTCTACAAAGTTACTGCATTTTATATAATAGTTACAAAAAATATCGTTTGGTGAAAATTTTACAAATATGTCATTATAAATGATTTGAGTAGACAAAAATATCCTTAATTGAAATAACATATCACACCTTATATTACCTTATACCATTATTTAGTGGAGATTAAACTCAAAATTTTAATAGAATTTGATAAAATTTAATGAAATGTGTGGTTAAAAAATTGTGAATTCTAAGAAATGTGTGGTTAAAATTAATGGTTGATTTTGA
>CAIGRB010166680.1:0-20797 GCA_903798255.1 Fraxinus quadrangulata
AGTCATTGAATGATTTCTACTTCGCATAGCATATTTAGTTGTGTCGTGGACTTGTTCTGGTGAAGATATACTGATAAACGTTTGTTAGAAATTCTGCATTTTCTTCTTGTGGATTGTTCGGCACTAGTATTCATTCAAGAATTTTAAACTAAAAATTTAAAATTATATGAATGAATTTTCTGTAATTTAGACTTCTATTCATATTATTACTTGAAATGACAGATACAGAAGAGCCAATTTCACAGCTGCTGACATGAGGGAAACAGATTTCAGTGGTTCAACGGTGCGTATCTTGAGAAAGCAGTTGCATATAAAGCAAATTTCACAGGTACATTCATGTATACTAATAAAAACAATTTTCCATATGAAATTAAGACCTTGTCATCTCACCTTAAAGAATATGATTCACTGTTAATCAACCACACATTTTATATTTCCTACATGGACATCCTTGTGAAGCCATAAACGAATAACGATCAGCCTCTCAGAGCTTTTTCACCTGATCTTCCTTAGTAAGATATGTAGCATTTGTTCAACAATTTGGAGGAAATGTTGAATCCAAGAAACCTCCCTTCATCGTTGAAGCATCTTAATTGGAGTGCCTCGTCTTTTCTCCAAAGCACTTTGTCCACTTATCCAAAACCCATTTGTCTATCAGTTTTTGATTATTTTCTATCTTCACTCTCAAGAAAAGTATTTCGTCCACTTATTCGCTTAAATATATCTTTTTAACATTATTATTACTATGTTTAGGTAATTGCCTAAATACACAAGGAAAAGTGTGGATAGTATTGCATCAATCCTTCTTGAATTAGACTTATCTATGGTACTGGAACAGGGAAACTCTTTATTTTTTAAGAACTTACTTTTCCTATTCTCCACATCAGGAGGGGATATGTTATTGAGTCAATTCTCAACTCAAATACTAATTCTCAGTAATATTACCGAAGTTCATGCCTGAAACAAACAAATCCAAAGAACAAGTGAGCACTGACTTGAGACAAAAATCAGATGCTGGAGTCAGGAAAATCACACAATTTTGAAAATACAAAACAAACACGAACTACCATAAAATTTTCTGTTGATTCCCGCAAAACTAGAAAACTAGGCAACATGACTTGTAGAATACTGAGAATTGGGGAATAATACCTTTATATCCTCAAAGAAAAGAGGAAACACCACCATCATCTCAAGTCCCTTTTCACAGATTATCTCATAGAACAATTTTAGTGAAAACCCCTCATGCCCCAAGAGAAAGAACGCTATAACTTCCAGAATTTAAAGTATACTCATTTTAGCAGCATAACCAAAAGAGGGGAGAAACAGAAAAGAACGGTCTACAATAAGAGCCAACCTAGCGCCTACTTAAAAATTGGACAAGCCCATTAACTTGGAATAGAGGACTTTATAAATATCTTTCATCCTTTGTTGTTCATGCCTATAGACATGCACAAAAATATTTGAGAAATATACTTCACAACACTTTGACGGAAAAAAAATTGCTACATGCATGAAGAGGGAGGAATACAAACGAAATCAATGATGAATAGGTCCAATGTCACCTGTCTGTAGTGTAAAAATGGTAATTCTGATCATTAGGAGAGTACACTAATGTAGCAAGTCCCCTACCATTTTCAAAATACGTGTGACATTGTGCAATGAAGGGATTTGTATACATACATAAAGGTGTCTCTCGACTTCAACCTTTGCTTAGTAAGAACTCATCAAAGCTAATTAAATCGCTTAAAAATATCTGTCATCTGGCTCTTCCATGTTGATTAATAAACAAATCTCCCACAATCTTCTACTTCAATGTAACTCTAGAAACCGACACGTTAATGATCTTGTATTATGTCCCTGGTATTGTGACTGCTATAGAATTCGAGGCTAAAAACTTGAACGAATCAACAGTGCTTCCCTACTTAGTTAGACTCGTCAATGTGAATAATTTCTACAAGTCTAAGAGTATTCCACTGTCTCTCCTTTTCGGATGACATATCATAGCCGTTATTCTTTAAAGGTTGCTTAGTAGATGGGAAGTTATTAATTCAGTGTAGGTTTCAACAGGTGCAGATTTGAGTAACACATTAAGGGATCAGATGCTAAGCCTTATTGATCCTTGTAACATTTGCAAAATTCCACTTGATTGTACATTTTCTATACAACAGATTATTCTTCATGAAGATGTTTTAATCATCGAAAAGTCAATTGCACCATTTTCTTTTGCCGTAGGTTCTTAATGAAGCCAATCTAACAAATGCCGTCCTAGTGAGGTCAGTCCTGACCCGCAGTGATCTCGGAGGTGCTATCATCGATGTTGATGATTTCAGTGATGCTGTTATCGACCTTTCCCAGAAACAGGTTTTTCTTGAAGTAATCGTCCTTTTACCCTGATGTTTTTAATGTTAATTCTGTTCACTTTAGGTATAAATGCTCGAAATATGTCTACAAAAATAATTAGTGTTGATGACTTAAGTAGTTGCTGATGCTAATGATAAGATAAAAGATTCATTCATTTCGATTTTCACTGCCAAAAGCCTTTGGACTTTTGGAAGATAGCGCAAAAGGGGTCAGCTTATCTACAAATTAAGTTGTAGGCTCGGATACTTTGGTCAACTTTTGTATACTAGTGAACGAAGAGGAATTTAGGACGTTAGTTGTAGCTTTGTTAAATTTCCTTTTTTTTTAATCTGTTAGTGAGATGATTTTTGTTTTCAAAGTTTTCAACATGCTTCTATTTCCTCTTTGTTTCACACGTTGAAGTTCTAAACTTTTGTATAGGCTCTTTGCAAATACGCAATTGGAACGAACCCAATAACCGGAGTAAGCACCAGTAAGAGCCTGGGATGTGGAAACTGTCGAAGAAATGCATATGGCTCCCTGTCATCCCTTCTGTTAAGTGCTCCACCAGAGAAACTTCTCTACCGAGATGGATTCTGTGATCAAGCCACTGGCCTTTGTGATGCAAAGTGATTGCTCAAATCAAATCAGTGTAGATAAAATCTTGTAATAGAAAAGAAATCACTGATGTCTATTACGCGCTTGTCTTTATTTGAAGTGAATAGTACATGGTAGGTAGAGAGATGCCACAAACAGTTTGATGACGTTCAAACCTCATTTGATTGAATGAAATTCATAGATACCATCTTACGTTGGTTGACACATTGAATTTTATGTTGTCTGAATGGTGCTTATCCTTTTCTATTACAACATGAGCAGCACAGAATTTCTTGACCATGAAATGTGGTCCCAATTATTGTGAAATGCTAATTATATGCCCTCTGAAGATTTATACCTTGAGACAACAATAGTTGGAGTAATGATTAGGCATGGAGTCTCATATTCCATTATCCATAAGTCCCATCTCTTTTCATTTTGGCCATGTTAGGGTCAATTCAACGGCAACAATTTGTCAATGATAACGATCTGCATGTTCTAGTGATGGGGTCGTTGTGTAGAACACAGTAGGCAAGCTCTTATGGCAGTTTTATCCGACTCAGAAAAAAATGCAAGCCATTCTTATCGATCCCACAACTAGCGACTATTTTTATACCACTGGTAGTAACGTGTTTCCTTGGGTTGCATAAACTTTACTCAACCTTTCCTGAACCCCTTCTACTCAAACAAATTTCAAAAATATAAATCAGTATGCAAATGAAAAACCACCCCTCTTTTCAATTGGCTTATGGAGCGGCCTCAAAATGAAAATGTCTTCAATGATTAAAGGAAGAATTCAAATTGCTTGGCTTCTAATTGTTTCTTTTTTAAAGTGGATCAACATTAAGATCTCAAGTGGAAGTGGGAAACAAACAATAACTGCAAATAGTAGATCATGTTCTCTTCTAGCCATCAACTTTCTCTTGTTTTAATTTTTTAATTTATTTTCTTTTATTCAGACTCGAGGGTAAAAATGTCGTTTCACTAAATTTAACGATAATTAATCCTTGATTTCTAATAGAGATAGACCCCACGTTGATACATTGTATTACTTAGTTACGTTAAGCAGAAATAATTTCTATTACAACCATCTTCCTATCCTTTGATCGTAACCCTAGAGATAATCTTTAAGACTTATAAGTTCTCCCACGTGTACTTTATTTTCGAATCGATAAACATGGAAGAGGTGTCACTAGCCCTCTTTTTTTGGGTTTAAGTAGAGACCTGAATATTTCATCTAAGCTTTAATAGTGTTTTGCTTTTAAAAGATAAAAAAAAACATCAATAACCATCAACATTTTTCGTTAAGTAGGTATTGTCATATTAATATTTTCGTTAAAATAAAATGAAGTTTAGTGTTATTAATCCTTTTCGTGCAATTTGAGGACACTGTTCGGGTTTTTAATTCATGATAATGTTTATTTTCAAATCTTCTTCTATGTTCAGGTGAACTTTTTCTTAATCCACCATGGTAGTCGCCAATTATGCAATAAAATAAATATTTTATGATATATCTTATAAATTATATATATCATGCACGTGTTAGTCTACATTATCATAAATAGAATAATTTCATTTAATATTTTTTAACATGAACATGAAAAAAAATGCAAAATGGTTTAGGTTGATGAAGAGCAAGTCGAGCCGAACAAAAGATCTGAGTTAACAGAGAATATCTTTCAAAACATCATCAAAGTTGCACGAGCAACTTTTACAAGACAATGAAACTTTTACATAATTCACAAGATCTTAAAGATCATTAAATGATGTAACTGGTGAAATGAACGATGTCTAATAAGTCGAGCTTTATGAGATCACTAGCAACAAAGGAGTGGAATGAATGAGCCACTTGGTCACGCAATTTATGCTAAACTTACCAAGAGACTTGTTGATATTGCAAGATGCTAGTTGAAGATACGACATAAGATTCAAGGGCAAATCTTTTCCACTTAGAGGGAATGCAGTCCAAGATCCAAAAGGCTAGGGGCTTGGAATGATTTTACAATTTCTGGATCTTAAATTAAGCATTTTATTTAACAATGGTCTCAATTATGTTTTGGGAAAAGTTTAGGGACTAATTTTCAATTTCATTCGACATGGCATTATAGCTTTAAAACCAATTTTAGTGTTGGATGTTTGGTTTAAGTAGTTACTGAAACCCATGAGGTCCGATCCGGGTGCATTATTTGGTCAAGTAATCAAAGGAACCAGTTAAGAATCGATTCCACCACTTGACAACCGTCGAGTTTAAGAGAAAATCGAAATCGGTTCGATGTGAATAAGATGAATACCAAAGTGCAGTGCAAATATATATTTTCCATTTACAATGGCAAAGATGCGAAGCTAGACTTCAAGCATGAAACATCACATCTTATGGCACATGCAGAACCTTTGTAATGAATGTGAGCAAAATATATAGGTATATATATTCAATTATGCTAAACGGTTGTCTTTTTGTTTTTTTAAAAAATATATTTTAATTAAAATTGTAATCTAGTAATGATCCATCGGTTGAATCACTGACTCGGTGACCCGATGATTTTTTTGGATCAACAACGGAGTCGAGTATGATGACTATATTTTTGCGTGAATTCACATAACATAACATAATATTGAAAAATAAAATACTTTCAAAAACATGGAAAAAATATAATTAAATAATTTAGTAAAAACTTAAACTTCAAATACGTCCATGTCCATAGTGTAATTTAAACAAAAGCATAATATCATTCATAAAAAATAATGAATATAACTTGATTTCAACTACTTATGGTCTTAATTTTATTTGTCAATATAAAATTTGAGTAAAACGTTGGATTACAGGGTATTGCTTTTACATTTGTGGTTTACTGGTTTCCTGAAAAACATCCGTTTTAAGGTCTTCTGCACTTGCGGAATATCGAGCCATGACAACATTAACTTGTGAACTGACTTGTTTCAGATTTTTATTTAGAGTTCTTGGGGTACAGATCAACACACGGACAAACTTTTACTATGACAACAAAGCAGCCTTATGCGTCCCCACGGACATGGCGCAGTGATAAAGCATAATTGTTCTCTACAGAGTATCGGAGGCTCGAATTCTCGCGATTACCGGAAGTCAACATTTATGTTGGAAGGCAGATGTCATGTAGAGGCAAAGTTATGGTGTGCTTTGTTGTTCTTTCGGAGGTCCTATTCGCACGTAGTAAAGGGAGGTCTAGAGGAAAGAGAATTGCTTCCCGAATGTTCAGTCCAATTGTGTATAAGTTGTGACCGCATCCGAATTTACCCGAATGGCGAACCAGGGGGAAGATCGCCACTTAGGATTAGTCGAACGAAATTTGGACACCTGAGTCATTAAAAAAAAAAGCCTTACGCATAGCTGCAAATCTAAGTTTTTCGCAAAGGGACCAAACACATTTGAGATGGACCACAATGTACTTATAGATAAGATTAATCCTTTGTTTGAGCCCCATTTAAAACTCATTTTCAACCACATATTCTCCAATAAAATAATTTTATACATAAACTAAAAAAAATTTCTTACTTTTTAACCATGCAACTCCAAAAATCATTATTCAAAACACATTTTTTCCTCAACATAGGACTCAAACAAGGGCTAAACTTGGTCAGTTACTTACAAGGTTCATAACGTCTCAGACACGGGTTAAATCCACAAATGACCACCCAACTATGTACTTAGTGTCATCGTGACTGCCCATTTTGATTTTGTTTCACTATAACTACCAAACTTTATACTTATTGTCACCAGACCAACCAATTTAATTTTATTGCCCTATAGCCATCTAATTTAATATAACATTTTTCTTTGGCCATCCCATTTCATATAATATTTCACAATAGCGACACAAACTTCTTTTCACAATTTTCATTAATTTCAAAAGAGTTAAAACAATAACTTTGTATTATATATATATATATAATACAAAGTTATTGTTTTAACTCTTTTGAAATTAATGAAAATTGTGAAAAGAAATTGGGTGGCCATGGTGAAATGTTATATAAAATTAGATGATCATNATTTCCTTAAAAAATAAAATAAAAACTTATTTGAAAAAAAAAAAGGTTTTAAAAAAATAAAAATTTATTTTAAAACAAACGTTTTTCACAATTTTCATATCCCATTTAAAATTAGTGAAAATTGTGAAAAGAAATTGGGTGTCCATGGTAAAATGTTATATGAAATTAGGAGATCTTGATAAAACGTTACATTAAATTATGTAGTCATGGTGAAACAAAATCAAATTGAATGATTATAGTGACACTAAATATAAAGTTGGGTGGTCATGATGAAACAAAATCAAATTGAATGGTCATAGTGACACTAATATAAAGTTTAATAGTCCTTGGTGGATTTAACCTTATCAGAAGAGGCTCTTGAAAAAAGTTCTTTTCAATCACATGTAAGCAAGTTGGGCACAATATATAGTTATGCTCTAACTTTATGGGAACGTCGAAATATATGAATAAAATCAGAATAGAAAGATGGAGAGATCAGAAAGACAAATATCTCCAACAGAGTTTGTAGTTAGCTATTTCCATGTAGATTAATTATGTAATTTCTTGTATATAAACATGTGCATGTATTTTTTTTTTTTTTCCATGGAAGAAGTATATATTTCTGGATAATGTTGTTTTGCCACATGTTTTTAACATCTTGAATGACAAATTAAGTTGTGACAAAAAATGATTTGATGTCAATGTCGACTGCTTTTTAAACAATCCAAAGCATTTCTCTCCTTTAAGTCATTTATCAATATTAATCGTTCTTTTTTACTTTCGAGTGTCGCGCATTTTTCGAGAAGGCAATGCAGTGGCTCATGCTCTCGTTGCACAGGTCGTTGTTTCTCAGGCAGCAGCGTGGTTACTTCCTGATTTTGCTCTTGATTAGTGACACATTACGATCTTAACTGTCGTAATTACCAATTTTGCTGATTTGTTTTTGTTTGCCAATAAAGGCTTATATAACATCTCTTGTTTTCATGTACATTAATTATTTTGTTATTTGAATAAATTGTCGAGGTAGGCTAATGATAAGGGTGTTACAAAGGTGCCAACATAGTTGAGATGCCCTTATGTATCTACTGATTTTCATATCCGACCACTTCATAAGGATAAAAAAAAGGAGCTTTGAGTTATGACTATAAGAATGGTACCTACATAGTACAAATGATGCACTATCACATGGACCTGTACCACCTCGTCAATTATATGTAGTTACTTAGACTGAAAACAACATTTGCAATAAACCCTAATTATTATTCAGTAACACAATCATTTACTCAACACACTGCATCAATGCGCATGTTCTGCTTCATTTGCCATTTGCAGAGGCTTAGAAAATTCATTACTCCCACTGTCTTCAAATAATGTAATAACAATGTCTCTGCATTTCATATTGCCCGAAACGAAACGTTCAATTACTGCTAGAATGAAAAGATAACACGACAATTCAATTATAAGTTGAGATAAATAACGAATAGTCGAGTACGTTATTTTAAGAAACTACAAGTGTCAAGAAGGTTGGTAACTAATCTATTACGGATAAAAAGAGAAGGTGCTATTGAGATATATACTTCAGTAACATTGCATTTGTGTGGGACTTAAGAGAAACAAATCGAATGAAAAAATTCAAGACTGAATGACTGGGGTCGAGGGGAAGCTACCGGCTGCATCTAGTCGAATGTTGGTTATGGCTTTGTTGGAGAGGTAAATAGTAGGATAGGTCTCAGACGTTACCGAGTATAAGTGAATATGATAAGACGCTTTTGATTACATTCATGAATACTGCAAAAAATTTACGAACTTTTTGAATTTAGGGTTCTTTCATAAATATATACGATCTCCTTCAAGTAGCGAGTTCGAAAGGAATTAAAACCTGGAGAGAAACTTCATTGGATGTATGATGACAATGAATAAGGCTAGGGTGCATGACATCTAGTTATTTAAATTGTTATGGAAACTAGAATGCTCTAATACTAGTTTGTTGTGAGAAATAAGAGATTAAGTGTAATATGAAGTTATTGATCACAATAACACAAGAATAAAATAATTTGTAGAGAATGGAGATTTTATTATAACATGAAAAAATAATACAAAGATTATGGGTTTATGATTTATCCAATTTCTTCTAAATCGTAATGAAAAGCCAACTATATATAAGGAACAAATTGGGGACGTCCAAACCCTTATAGTAGATTTATAGATGAAGTAAAATACAAAAAAAGAGTCCACGATGGAAAAATAGATTAAAACAGCGCAGAGAGGCAGAATAGGTGGCGTAGCGATGCCACGAATCCCAGCGCTGCAGCGCTCAATTTTCTTCCGGTGTCCACTCTCGGGTCCTTTACTCCAAAAACTTGATTTTCTTCATTCCAAAATCCTCTTCAAGTCGAACACAAATTCCTATTCCCAATGAATTTTTAAGTAGAACTTCAATTAGAATTTACCAAAGAAACTTGAATAGGATTTCACAATTGTATTCCAAATAAGATTTTAATTAATGTGCACTTTAATTAGAACTCTAAATTATTTTCAACAAAGAATTCGGATCGTACCCAAATTTTAACAATCTCCACTTCAACACGAATTTAACAGCAATCAGCAAAACTTTAAAAAAAATTCCACATAAAGACAAATTTCACTGCAAGGAATTTACTTGAACTCTTCAATGAAAAAACACGAAATGAACTTTTTCATCAACAATTTCAATTAGAAATATTCTCCACCTCTACTACCTCAACTAGGGACAAAAGTGATCTAATGACCACTAAAAAAATTGAAACAAGCCATGTAATAGAATCACAATTGAATGCATCAAAAGAAGGATTTTGACTAGAATCAACACCTTAAACCACATTCAAACTATCAATAAAATTGTACCTATGTGAAATCTTATGGCAAAAAATGGGTCTATTTCTAGCAATTGAATACGATGACACTATCAATAATGGTGGCAAGACGGATTTACCCATATCTTTAAAATTCAATTGAGATGTATTCTCAAACGAGGACCTCAAATTAGGCTACAACGGTACATAAGTCAACTCTAAATCCGTCCGAGTTCTTAAAATATGTTGATTATTCGAAAATTCTGTACCACCCTACAAGATATATAAATGAGATTTTCTATGTTCCATCAGCACAATACGGGCCCCTTTGCTAACTTTCAGAACTCCACCTTTAATAGTGTACATGTACCATTTTGAATCAAGAGTACTTAAGGAAATAAGATTTTTCTTCAGATCTGGAAGTGTCAGGTTATATCAAGTGTTCTAATCGTCCCATTAAATGTCTTTATTCTAACCCAACCAATATCAGCTATCGACAAGGTGTTTTATTATCGATCATCACAATACATTTTTGAAACTTTTTCACGTGTTGAAAATAATTCCTGATTAGATGATATATAAAAAGTGCAAGTTGTATCCAAAATCCAAACTTTATCGGGTTTGAAGTTGTGGTCAAACATAAATAGAAGATGTTCATGACTACTAGGATTTTCTGTAATACTTGTTTTCCCAGAATTTTCTAATTGTTGATTTGCAGTTGACATTGATCTATTCTACAATTTATAATCGTTTACCAAGTGTCCATTTTTCTTGCAATAATTACAAAATTTGAAGTTAGATTTTGACTTGTCCCTCGAACGATTACCATGATCTCCAAATGCTACAATATACTTCATCTTCTCCTTTGAATATAGAGCATTATAGACTTCTTCGATAGTAAGAATATCACGGATATATAAAATTGTATCTCTAAAAAATATGTATGAAGCAAGCAATGAACACAACAAAATCAATCACAAGTCTTCTTCATCATATTTGACATTTAAGGTCTCCAAATTAGCGATAATTTCCTTGAAAGCAGCTAGGTGATCTTCAAGAGATACACCTTTTGTCATACAATGATGAGAATATAGACGTTGTTTCATATGTAATTTGCTAGTAAGACTTTTCATATATAATTGCTCCAATTTTAACCATAATGCAGTGCTTGACTTCTCCTTTAAAAGTCCTAAAGAATATTATTATAAAAATGAAGATATATTTGAGATAGGTCTTTCGATCCCTCTTTTATCTTTCCTCTATAGTCCAAGTTGTGGGCATCTTATCAAATCTCGACAATGCATCGTCCAAATTCATTTGAGCGAGTACGACTTGCATCTTTACATGCCATAGAGAGAATCTCGTATTGCGATCTAATAGTAGAATATCATACTTCATTGTTGTCATCACGAAAAAATCTCGATCTTCCGAAAAATTTCAACACCAAAAAGCTCTGATACCACTTGTTATGAAAACTGAAATGTTCTAATACCAGTTTGTTGTGAGAAAATAAGAGATTAAGTGCAATATGAAATAATTGTTCACAAGAACACAAGAATAAATAATTTGAAGAGACTGAATATGGAGAAAAAATATAAAAATTATGTATGTTATGATTTGTCTAACTTTTTCTAAATCAAAATGAAGAGTCAATTATATATAGGGAATAAACAGAGGATGTTCAAACTCTTATAGTAGAGTTGTAGATGAAGTAGAATGTCAAAAATGGAGTCCAAAACGAAAAATGAGACCAAAACAACACAGGGAGGCAAAACAGGTGGTGACGTCGCAGCGCTGGGCAATTTTCTTCCGGTGTCGTGGCTCTGCGGTGATGGCGCTGTGGCACTCACTCTCGGGTCATTTACTCCAAAAAACTTGATTTTCTTCGTTCCAAAATTCTCTTCAAGTCTAACACGAATTCTTATTCCCAATGTGCTTCCAATTAGAATTCCCCAAGTAAACTTGAATAAAATTTCAAAATTTCATTCCAAATAGGATTTTAGTTAATGTGTAATTTAATTAAGACTTTCAATTATCTTCAATAAAGAATTCAGATCACATCCAAATTCTAACATAAATATTTATTGTACTCTGCGTCTCTAAACGGATATTTTATTTTTATTTTTCTTATTTGTTTTATACAAACTACTCTAGATGACATGTATTATTAATAAGGATTAATCTTGGTGTACATTATGGACGCCATAACGGTGTCCATAATGTACACATGGCGGCCCCCTATTGAGGGGGCGCCTGCGGGCACATTATGGACACCGTTATGGCATCCATAATGTACATGTAGCACTTCCCTATTAATAATGAAATAACACGGTACAGACTTTGGAGGGACTTGGCTTAACTTTCCGGTAAAGTTGTAATAGAAAAAACTCACAAGGAAATGAGAAGAATAATGTAAAAATTAAACAACTGCAGTTCATGAGATTTTAGGTGATACTCTTTGTTCTCTTCAACTTCGAATCATTTTTACCCTCGCCACTTGAAGGGGTCAAGTAAATTTATTTTGGTACCCGAAGATGGAGTAAGTTTTTGTGTTCTATTTTAAATTCTCCCATTAATAAATTGCCACCTAGAGTGATTTTGATTTAAAAAATAATAATAAAAATGCATTAGTATATAACTCTAGGCAGGACACAAGAAACAGCCTAGAATAATGCTAATAAACAGGCCGTGATACAACAATATAAATATGTTTTAACCTTAAACTTGGTAAAAAGCACTTGTGTCCCTGTGTGTGGATAATGAATAATATAAAGAGGGCATGAGAGCACGCTGAATGATTATGCCTCATGTGCAATTGTCATTCCTTGAAAGAGACTTTCATGCTTAGAATTCAACCCAAGTAAAATCATGTCCCAAGTCAATAAACGGCTGACAAACAACATTATTCTGTGTTTCTTATTCTCATTGCATAATTATACATGGATGGAACCTCTGATTCCTTTTTCGGAGGTATAAATATATACAGAACTAACAGAATTTTGAAATGTACCTGAAAAAAACAGTATTTTATGGATTCTTTCCCTTACCATCTTGATTAACTTCCAAAACTCTTCGTCTTTGAATCGGGAATTCGTGAGCTGTTGATGATGGAAAATATTCTCCACGACAAAAGGTGAAATCTTGTACCATTTCCTTCCTTCCTTCTTTTTTTTCTTTTTCTTTGTAGTGAGGTTTTCCCAATAAAAACCCACGCGCTATCAGTATTGTGCTTCGGCTAGTAAACCTCAGCTGTAGAATTAACACTACGAGTGCCATTGCTAGCATCTGAGATAGGTCAACCTACATAGTCGTAACTTCTTATACGTTCGTAACTCGACTTAAGGCGTGTTCTTTCGTGTTCCTTTTCTAAATTTTTGTGGGTATTTTTTTCATCATCTTAAGTCTTAACCTAATGGTTTACACCAGGGTAGCAATGTCTTCTCTTTCATACCGTGCCATTGCTCCAGTAGAAAAGTCAAGCAGAGCTACAAGTGTACTTTTTATGTTATATATCAGGAAAGGATTATTCTTGATTATTATGGTGCCCCTATGTACACCAAGCACAACCCTTGAATTATTCTTGGTGTACATAGGGGGCAACATAATGATGTTCATAATGGACAGATGTTCATAATGGACAAATGGTATCTCCTATTGAAGGGAGTGTCGATGGGCCCGCGATCCCTTCAATAAGGGGTACCATGTGTCCATTATGGACATCATTATGATGCCCCCTATGTACACCAAACACAACTCTTTCATCAATAGTTTGACACGTGCATGAATTTTCAGGACAAGACTTGAATTAAAGAACTATATCTACTGTAGCGGTACCGAATAGCAATTAATTATATCGTCTATTCGTCTACGGCTGGTGAAGGGTTACATTTCTTTGATCAAGCTTATTCAACGATAGAACTAGACAGTTGATCGTTAACATCAGTTCTATGTTCCAGCTATAAGTAGGCCCTCTTAAATATTAATGGCTTCACTTTTTTGCCTACAAAATAGACAAGGCAGGGAGGGAGGAAAGATCATAAGCTTTATAACAAGCAAACAAGTTTGTCCTTAAAATATCGACTATCTTTTGTATTTCTCCTATAAATTAGAATTGTTTTTCAAGATTATACTATTATTATAACGCAAGTTGGGCTATTCCAGTTACATTTCACAGCTTCTTAGAAGTAAAAAAGCAAAGTTTCTGTATTCTCTAACATGGCTGCACCCTTGTCTGCTTGGCCATGGGAAATTTTGGGCGTTTTCAAGGTACTAGTTGCATCTGCTTTTATTTATCCTGAATTTACTTAAATCCCATTTTTTCCCGGCATTTCTTCAAGTGCATGTTTGGGCACAGTATAATGGACAAGATACCATCTAATGCTGTTTGTTTATCACAAACATGTATAAAGGTTTTGTGTTATGGGTTTTTCTTCTGATATAATTTCTTATGTCATGACAGTATATGCTATATGGACCGTTCGTGGCTAAAGTTTGGGATTCAAGATATAGAGAAGCTGCCAACCAGAGCAGTTGGTGTCTTCATATTCTGATTATATGTTTGCTGAGGGGTGTGATGCNAGGTTTATAAGCTTAGGAAGCTGTCATTTTTCTGCTGACATTTCATTTCTTTCCGATCTCTCAGTGTGTCCATCAGTAAATTTCCGTTACTATTGGCACACATTCTGGTATGATCATACATAGATAGGAAAGTGAATTATTCTCTTCTAAAAGTCTTATGGCATTGATCAAAGCCTCACGAGAGCTTATTTACAAAAAACAATTCACATTACCTAAATAAAAAATGCTCGTATCATTCCCTAATCGATTCGATACCAGAACCTCTCTAACCATACAGTCCTTTCATCAATGCGCTACCTTTTCTCGGCCGAGCTTAGTCTTAGTTTTACCCCCAAACCCAAACAGAGAAGGCAAAGTTAATAAAAAGCAAATCTTAAGATTAAATAAAGGAAATACATATTCATCGGTCTCATAGATGTGCCACCAGCACGATGCTTTACAACATTATAATGTGCTCATACATATTAACATGTCTACTTGATCTGATCATAATCGAGGTATATCGCAGCATTAATTTTGCAATTCAAGTTTTATTATGTACACCAACCAGATCTTCTATTAACTGTTCTTTCTTGATATAATTAGTATTATTATTAATGTTGTTACTTCCAAAGATCAACTTGGGAGCTGGAGTTGGAAACTGAGGCGAGTTCTGCAGCCATATTTTGTGCCTTCAAATCATTATGCATTATGCTCATTTGTTCCGAAACTTGATCAGACTGCTCATTTGAATAGGCATTATCATTTCTAGCATCATCTTGGCTGAGCTGAGATGCAACAAATTTGTCGAGAACTCGCCAGTCAGTGACTTGATCATTGCTGTAATTCTCATTAATGTGCAATTGATTATTTTGATGCATATTTTCTTCCTGTCCAAGTGTTGAGGGCTGCAAAATACCATAAGGGATTATTGAGCTACTGGCTGCGGATTGTGGGACTTTCGGGCTTTCTAATTCAGGAAGCTGCAGGAATGCATCATGAGGCATGTTGTACTGCAACTCGAGTTCTTGTTTGCAGGTGTAGTGAGGTTGATATGAATTAGTATAAGGTTGAGATATCGGCCTCGGGGAATTAAAATCCGGCATGAAAGAAACTTGATCATCATACCAACATAGGGATTCATGTTCTCCCTCCTTCCTTGTAGTTACCATTTTCTTCATGAACACCCTGCATACCACCCATCCTTCTTCCTGCAACTCCAATTAAAAACCTTCATCAGGCATTAACAATCTCTCATTCGAACAAAAGCATGATAATAGTACAATAGTCTGAAATGCAGTATATTTGGAGTCACTAATTGTTTTGAATTAAATAATCTTGTTTAAAAGCACAAGATTTTAGAGATTTAAGAATTTAAATTTTGACACACCCAATCACATGCAACCCGATTCATATTTTCATGAAAAGTTCAACAGGAGCTTATATTTTATAAAAGTGTAACACCGAGACTTAAACTCTTTATTGCAAAGAATTATACTCTTCAACAAGAATCTTGAGAATTATATATTTACTTTATGTTGGCATAGATTGCTAAATACAGTTCTATTGGACATGAATACATTTTACATGCGTAAATTTAGGATATGTTTAACACATTAGACAAGACGGACAAGACATTAGGACCGAGATTTTAACCACTTCCTTTCATAGACGGTGACTATTATTGAGTTTAGCGTACGAAATATGTAATAACTGTATTTCACATTTCTGATAACCATGCTCATATGCAAGCCTATAGATTTGATTGAAACTTGCCTGGGGAGTGCCATTTTCAATTGTTTCGAGTCGATACTCATGCATTATCCAGTCTGATTTTTGTCCATTCGGGGCTCGGCCTTTATAGAATACCAAGGTCTTTCTCATGCCAATCAAACTATGCTTAGAATAAATTGCCTTGTCTCTTCCTGTAGCTTTCCAGAATCCTGCTTTTGTAGCTCTATTTGTACGAGTTCCAGTAGGATATTTCTTATCTTTATGACTAAAGAAATACCATTCATTTCGTTCTTCAGTTCCTATCCTGCAGAGTTCTGTTTAAATTCAGGAAAGAAAAAAAGAGATTAATAAGATGTAAATTTCCAAAAGTTATTGAAATTTGAAAAAAAAAAAAAGTAAAAAACTAAAAGAATTCAACAATAATAACAAACTAGGCCTAGTTGGCTAAAAACTAAAGGTATTAATGACCATAAAAGAAGCTGTATGTACCTTGAAGATCCCATGGCTCGATTCTGTAAAGATCAATGTCTTTTATGATATCTAGGTCAATTCTTTTTGAAGCAACCTTTTTTCGAAGGTAGTAATCAACTAATTCTTCATCTGTAGGATGAAATCTAAAACCAGGAGGTACGTGTGAAAAAGAATTCATGTTTCAAATCTAGATTTGTACCTGCATTTTTTTTAGTTAAAACGAATGTAAGTTATATATTGAAGTTTGAAAATTTATAAAGGCCAAAGAGAAAACCTAATCTGTATTTTAGATATTATGAATGCATGTCAGAGGATCATGCCTGTATGTTTATGAAGGAGTTATTCAACTAACAAATGTGTATGTAGATAGCACGTTATCATATGCATGGATGGTTGAAAATTTGAAACACTCCATTTAAAAATTTAAATTGATAAAGAGATGCATTTATTTATATTTATATTTTCAAAACGTCCTCCCACACGTAGGAGAATTATTTTTCATCAAAAATTAACCCATAATTTTTTGTGGATATCATAAAACTTTGACTCGAGACCTCTTCTTGCTCAGATACGAACATCTGTGCAAGATGAGGTCTATATGCTAGTTGCCAATGTTATAATATTAGGTGTGAGACTAAAAATTAGGGATTTGTATTGTCAGTTCGAACTTTGGACTATTTTAGAATTTTGAGGTTTTAGGTTGAATAAAACTAAGGCAAAACACAAGCAATGTCACTTTAGTAATAAACAAAATGTAGATAATGGAGTTATTATAGAATATGATCTATCCATAAGTGATTGAATTTTACAGATAGGTTTGATTATTAGGATGGGATGAGAAATTCAAGATGCTCTAACTAATGAATATGATTATAGAAGGTTAAATGAAATGGAGAATTGTTATAAAAATTCTATGCGATACGAAGATCTCTGTAACGTTAAAGATAAATTTTCACAGCCAAGGGTAGTGAGTTATTAAACAATGAAATGACCATATGGTGAACCGAAGAAAATGAACATGTTAAAAATGGCTGTATGGTTATATTAAAATCAATAAGAAAAGCAATGTAAATACATGTTATGTGTAGACCTTTAGATGCAGCATGAATCGATAATTGATTAATAAAATGACTTAGAGGGTTAATAAGACATGATTTGCATAGGCCTAAGGGGCTTGGCTTATAAGAGCAATGCAATCTTGATTAAGCAAGTCAAAAGATAGATAACTGGAGCAAAACTAACTGTATATTAATTGTATTAAAACTTTGAATAGATCTAGCAATCATTGGAAGGAAGTAGAAGAAAATTATTCATGCAGTTGACGCTAAATTCATCGAGACAACTTATAAATTTAGCTCGCAGATTAAAATTAGGTTTTAATAAAAGTTGATGAAATGTGTGGTTGAAAAGTTATATGACCAAATATGTAGTTAAAATTAATTGTTGATTTTGACTTAAATTAAAATCTAAATTTTAATTCCTATTTGGCTTAGTGTTCTTGAATGGTCGAAGAAAACATAGGTGTAAACTTTTCACATATTTTGAGATAAATCCAAAAAATGAGCACACCAAAATCGAAGAGCAGAAGCCAAGTGAAGAAAAAGGGAAACATGTCGAGGGAGTTCATTATGTTATATTTAACACATTAAATTACAAGTATATCAGAAGAGAATAAAATAACAACATTAAACATTAATGGGTTTTCATATTTATAGACTTCATGAATCATCTTTGTATATGGAGGAAAAAACATGCAACCTTTAATTACATGAAGATGTAGGTAAAACTACTCAAGTTTGCTTTTGCTTGAGGCATGGGATGTGAATAAAGACCATACACAAAGATTGCTCCACTCATAATGTAAAACCCTATAGAAAAACAATATCAGAAAAAAAACTTAATGAGATCATGTAGCAAATAGAAAATGGAAACTTTTGGCAAAAACTTTGATTTTATTCAAAATAGATCAAGAAACTAATACAACTTCTTCATTAAAGAATTTGTCCTTTCTCAGAAGTTAAGTGCATTTGTTGGATAATTTATTGGTAAATTAGAGAGATCTGGCTTGTTCAACATCCAAAGGGATTGAAAGAAAAAATGATAATAATATAGGAAAATTTCTCAATTAATTTTACATATCTTGAATATGTCACCCTAAAATTATAATTGTAATATAGATAAAAGTATCCAAAACTAGACCTATAAACAATTAGAATTTCATTACTAGAAAATATACTCAAGAATGAAGCACAAAATTTTTTTTATAAAAAATTATATACGAAAACAATCAAATAAAGAAGAAGAAAAAAGATATTGATGAAACCTTAACGGTCGTCTATGTAGAGAAGCCCTTAAATTTCACCGATCGATCTGGTTCTATCCTACCCTTGTTTACAAACAATCAGTTAACAGAAAAGGAATTTTTTTTTAAAGCTTTCTTGTAAGTTTCTTGCAAACTTTTAAGCCCTAAAAAGAAGGAATTTTAGGACAGAAAGTGTTTTCCTCGGGAAATTGAACTGACCCTGAGTTTCAAACTTTGACACTTCAATTGTCAAAGAATGATCAGATCCCGAGGGAAAGTAAAAGGTAAAGGAAAAGGAAAAGTAAAAGAACAACCTCTTTTTCTCAAATAGGAAAAGACAGAAAAATGGATAGGGTTATATATATATATAGAAGCCAAGTTAAAAATGAAAATGAACTGATCTCCTATACATCAATGTGTATATGTGTGTGTTCTCTTTGTATAAAAGCATTAATCTTCTTTGTATATAAGCATTAATCACCTTGTGTTTTAAGTAGAAATATTGATTGCTGGAGAACCTTTTCGCCGGAGAAAGTGGTGGCAGAATACTCCTCCACCACCGCCCACCAGCAAGTGATAGAAACCAGTATTCTTCTTTCTGTCTTCTTCTCTATTATATTGAGCTTGTGAGAGAGAGAGAGAGAGAGAGAGAGAGAGAGAGAGAGAGAGTTGTAAAGGAATGTTTAACTAAGGCTTTGTAAAGAAACAAAAAAACTAATAAGGAGACTGCACACCCGACCAAACACAAAAAGAATGTTTATTAAATAACTATAAAAAAAAACTTTTAGCCAAAAAAGTATAGATATGCCTATTAAAAAAAAATCAGTGCAAGTTAGGGGTAATCTTCCACATCGAACAAATGAAATAAATAGACAACAAGATTTAATACACCCTCCAAAATGGTAGCTTATTTTAGCATGCTAATCTTGGTAACTAAATGTTCATCGAAATTTTAAACGAACGGAATTGTTCGTTTAAGCTATTATATTAAAATTTGAAGTTCCGCCTCCTTAAAAAATCAACCTTATTAAGAAAATAACTCAAACTATTATACGACGTTTAGTTGTTTCATCTTTAACTGATATGGAATATTACATTTAACTCATTATCCAGTTCTATTTGATTTTGTAGACAAAAAAAGTATTTTAAAAAGCTTAAAGTATGGCAAAACGACAATGTCAAATTTCAAGTCTTACAGGTCTAAGCGTGCCTACATGAAGCTAGGGGTAAAAAGGCTTTTTAAATATTATTCTATAGTCATTAAATAAATAAAATAATGCCCATAAATCCTAAATATCATAGAACATGTTTGAGCCCCATTTTTTTTTTTTTGCCCAAAATACATTTTAAAATAGTATTTTAATGGAGAATGTTTAGTTAAAAAATAAAGAAAATTTTTAGATTTTTGTGTAATATTATTTTATTGAAGAATGAGTCATTGAAAATAAGAGAAAGAAAAATATATTTTGAAAATAATGGTATAATTACTTAATAATTCCTAAAACTATATAATTTCCAAAATTGTAAAAACCAAACAATTGAAAAATAAGCATCGGTTTGTCTTTCATTAAAAAGAATTTTTTGGAAAAATGAGTTTTGAAATATTAATTTTTTAAAGAATGTTTGGTTAAAGAATATGAAAAAAAAAGTGAGTTTACATGTAAAATATTTTATTATATAAAAGTGTGGTTGCATATAAGCCCCTTGTTTGATAATCATTTTTACAAAACTCTTTTTTTTTCGTCAAAACTCATTTTCAACCATAAATGCTCACAATAAAATATTTTACACACAAACTCCAAATTTTTTCCTATTTTTTAACCACATATTTTCCAAAAAATATGGTTCTAAAATTCTTTTTTCCTTATAAAAAAAAAAAAATTTATGATGGTTGTAAAATGGGGGCTAAATTTTAAAAAAATAAATAAAAAGAAACTGGTCTTGATTTAATGGAAGACAAACA
>CAIGRB010166681.1:8674-23918 GCA_903798255.1 Fraxinus quadrangulata
AATGAAGGTCAAGTGTTTATATTGTAAACTTTGATGAAAGGTGGATAATGAAATAGTTTGTATATTTGTATCAAAGTTTTCAACCAATGATCTCTCTTAACAAATAATACAAGTTAAGTATTAAGAGAGATTTATACTTCAATATAAGTGTTGGCCAAGAAAACATTTATCTAGAATTGAAATGAGATTGAAAAGTTTTCTTGTAAGATAGAATTCTTGATGAAATAGATGAAACTAGTTTTATCAATCAAGAGATTCTTTGTAGTAAATGAAATAGAATATATATTTAAGTAAGCTCAATGATTTTCAATAAATGTACTCTCTTAATTGTTCTTGTAAGTGGTTGAAATTGAATGCAAAAGAGATGACTATTTATAGATCAAAAGATTGAAAATCAGGAAGTTTCGGTTGATCAATTTCGATCGACCGAAGTGTGAATATAGCCATTATAAAATTCAAACCGTTGAAGTTTCTGCTAACACTTCGATTGATCAATTGGTTGACCGGTTTATACTTCGGTCGAGCAGATCAGTCGACCGAAGTATATAAATTTTGGAATTTTGTTTTTATATCAAATTATTCATTTTTCCAAACTCATTTTTATATCATAAGCATTTTAGTGCAAGTGATGAATTATGAGGAATAGTTTGAGCTTTATGCACTTGCTAAAAATTGATGAGTTAATACCTTTACATATAAATTAAAGTTTCGATAAGCAACTTCTAAACTTTAATCTTCAAGGTTCTTGTTCTTTTCGAGACTCTTTTGATCAATTATTCTTCAATGGATGACGATTTGAGAGATTTTGAATGTTTTAAGAAGATTTATTCATGAAAAGCTCAAAAAACAAGACTTGTTAGAAATATAAGTGTATTTTTTGTTATAATCAAAAATAGGTGGAGTTATATTGAATCATAGGACAACATATACTTGACTGATTTGCAAAACCCCCTTATCTCCTCTGGACTTGGTGTAGCTTATGATTTGGAGGGTAACCATGTAGCTTATAGCACTTTTCCATAGTATGACCTGTTAAGTTGCAATATGTGCATATAGGTGCCTCAATATTCCCTGCCATGAAACACTTATCCAAAGCATGTCTAAGGATTTTGCAATATGTGCAATATGGTCTCTCTTTCTTGCCAGTGGTATTCGATTTTCCATAACTGGGTGTTTTGTTAATCCCATAGAATTTCTTGGTTGTCATACAATGGTCTCGTTATTAACAGTGGTGGAGACAAGTTGTTTCTGCCTTTCTTGCTGCTGTATATAGGAAAACTCCTTGTTAACTGGGGAGAGGGGATCGAGCATCATGATTTGAGGTCTTGTGTTGTCATATATTTCATTCAATCCCATCAGGAATTTTATCACACTGTCACGTTGATGTCTATCAACCAATATTTCAATTGTCCACAGCTACATTCAAGTATGGGATCATATATTGATAATTCATCCCATATAATTTTCAGCTTACCATAGTAGATGCTTACAGAGTCATTTTCCTATTCCAGATCAGCCAAAGCTTTCTTCAGTTCATAAATCTTGGGCCATTTTGATGAGAAGATCGATCCTTAAGCTCTTCCCATATCTCATTTGCTTCATCCATGAATGTAACACTGGATCTAAGGGATGAAGATATGGCATTTTGGATCCATGACACACCACCATGTCATTACACCTCTCCCATAGATCAAATGATGCGCTAGATGGTTCTGGTTTGGGTAATGCTCCATTGATTAAACCAAGTTTATTCTTTGCTCGAAGTGCTCGTCGGAGTGCCCTTGACCAAGTAGGATAGTTGTAAGTATTTAATAACTCTATGACCAAAACAACTCCTTGATTATTAGAATTCTCCAACCTATAATGGTCAGAAAAATCAAGAGTGTGAAGTGGGCTTGTGTTTTCACTACCAGCATAATTCATGTTAGCAATGGTAGTCATGAGAGCTCTGATACCATGTACGTAAAAGGAGGTTGATGAAGAAGCTGATATATTAGGAACGATGAATAAAAGATTCTTCTCATGACTATAATGGTAATACATGTGCAAAAATGTATAAGACAAGAAAGGGTAAATAAGTAAAAGTGATATCCTAACAAACTATACAACCAAATGGATT
Organism: Fraxinus quadrangulata; assembly: GCA_903798255.1. Classification (NCBI taxonomy): domain Eukaryota; kingdom Viridiplantae; phylum Streptophyta; class Magnoliopsida; order Lamiales; family Oleaceae; genus Fraxinus; species Fraxinus quadrangulata. Next base: position 10,794 of record CAIGRB010166681.1, read on the forward strand.
ATTCAGCAACTAACCATGTACAACAAACACGAGTTGGAAGGACACCTGGATGATGCACAATTATACTAACTACTTCACTATAGAGTGCATTACAATATATGTACATCATATTCTTTAACAATGTCAAACTCTTCATCGACTTTAGATTAGTTATTTTAGAGTTTAAAATGATTTGATAAAGGCACAGAAACATGTTTAGATTAAGACAGCAAAAAAATTTCTTACACTTTGGTAACATATGAAAACTAATGTCTATAGAGATTATAATTCTTTCTATCTCTTCTAATTTACATTCCTATTGATAATTGTTAAGAATACACTTATCTAAGCAATCAAAAGTGGCTTTTGTTACTATTATTATAAAATTGATAATTATTTGTGTTTTTTATCTTGTTAGGGGAAAACTCGAGATCGGAGCGAAAATTGGTCAAGAAGGATAAACTTGGAGAAAAATTTGCAATTTTGGGATAAAATTATATACTTTGGAAATCAAAGGGACTAAATAGCATCCTTAGAAAGCATTGAGGGCTTCAAGACAAAACTTAATCAAATTGGGCCTTGGATGATTAGAATTGGAATGGAAAATCAAATTAAAAGGAATTCAATTTTGGTGGGACTCCAAAGTGGCGGCAATTTTGGGAAGTTGGCGGCATATTGAAATTGAGGATAATTACATACACAAGGAAGACTCCTAATGGAAATAAAAAAGCTGGATGTTAAAGAGAGAGATGATGCAGAGACGGTCAGAAGGCAGTAGCAAGGAAGAAAATAATTCTAGTTTTTGTACAAAAATTCATCAAGATTTTGTGCAAGATTTGTTGAATTAATTACAGTCCGTCATCAATTTACCAAGACAATTACATTATGCAAAGAAGAAGATGAAGAACAATTAATGGGATTCGTGTGGCGAAAGTCAACAATGACTCTGATGATTTTTATCTTGTTTATTGAAATTAAACCTGGTGATGACTTTTATCTTTTATTTGTTTAATTCCAACATTATGAATGGCTAAGTGCTTTTATGTTAGGATGACGATGTAGGTTAAGGTCTTTAATATTTTGTTTAATTTCAAGACTTCATGTCACTTCAATACATGTTAATTATTTATTGTGTATTTGATACTTCAATTGACAGCTCAACAATTGATTGATTTGGGGATAGTACTAAGAACAAGAGGTGGTGTATGATTTTAGCTTGTGCAACAAATAACATAGGTATTATAAGAGATCGGTAGATAATTATAAACTATGCGATCTATATTGAATTCCTATAGGTTAATGAGTTCATATGTGTGTGAATTTATATAGAGATATAGTAAATTTGGACATATGAATATGATTAGTATTGCTCAAAAGATAACACTAGCTACATTAGCTTAATTAGATCATTGACATATATGAAAAAAGGCTGAATAAATTGGAATTAGATGAATGTTAAACAACTTAAGTGAAATCAAAAATTTTAACCACCTAATCGTATAATATTCTCAATAGTGTCAATTTGATTTCGTCATTAAATTTAGTGGAACTTTAGTTAGAAACACAATTTGATTTGAAAATTGTTTACCATTTTAATTTAAAAATGAAGCTAGGTTAGTTTAAAAATTGATAGTAGATAAGAATCTTTGTGGGACGATAATGAGACTTGATATATCTACTTTATTACTTGTCACTATCCGTACACTTGCGAAAATCATGAACAAATTTTTGGTGTCGTTGTCGGTGACTACTTTATTTGCTTTAGTTTTTATTAATTAATTCTAGCTTTGATTTAAAATTTTGTTCTTGCTTTTCCTTTTCAGGTTTCCTTGCATGCAAAGTTCGAGAGACGGTGATCCGTACCAATTGATCCAAAAATTGAACGCACTTTCAGATTAAGAATGAAGCAACAGCGAGAGAACGTCATGGTAAAGCAGAACATAGCATTACAACCGGCACAGGTTGAGCGGCCAGTTGAAATTGATGAAGATGATTTACCACTCTGGCAATTCATCTCACCACATGTTGTCCAAACCAGTCAAACATTGTTTATCTTCAATTTGGACAACTAAACTTTCAACTGAGAACACACATCATTTTATTGTTCCAGAATGAAGTATCTTTTTATGGAAAATCTCATAAGAATATACAATCACATCTCACGCTTCTTGCACCCAAAACTACAATTTTCATTGAGTATTCGATAAAGCAATCAAGTTGAGACTCTTCCCACATACACTTAGAGATGGAGCAAGAGAATAGTTGGATTCCCTACCTGTGGGAAACATTAGGTCCTAGAATGATCTCGTACATAAGTTCGTCACAAAGTACTTTCCACTGTCGAAGGTATCTAAGTTAAGACATGAGATCTCCACATTTTAGCAGGATGAATTAGAGAGTTTTCACGAAGTATGGAAAAGACTTAACGACTTGATCAAGAAGTGTCCTAACCACGATATTAAGAAAAACTTTGTAGTTCAATACTTCTATACCAGATTGAACCCAGCATGATGTATATCGATAGATGTAGCTTCAAATGGATATATCACATTGAAGTCACCCAATGAATTTGAGGAGTTATATGAGACAATGGCAGCCCAACAATGCCTTGTCGCCTTCCGAAAGTGCCTACTACAAATGAGGAGTAAATGGAGGAATTTGAAAAAATAAACAAAGAAAAATGTGAAAGAGATTCAAACAAGCCATTGGTTAAGACGGTCATTTCTATAAGAGAATATAAACCTCACATAAACATAAAATGGACAAGCAATTCTCAAAGTTCATTGAAGTGTTTAAAAAGCTACACATCAACATTCCATTCCCAGATGCTCTAGAACAAATGTCCAGTTACGCAAAATTCATGAATGAGATTCTCACTAACAAAAGGAAGTTGGAGGAATATGAGATTGTTATGTAACTGGAGGGTGCAGTGCACCTTTTACAAAATAAATCACACCCACAGCTCAGAGATCCAAGGAGTTTTGCTATACCTTATACCGCAGGAAATAAATATTTTGAACATGTTTACGTGATCTTGGTGCAAGTTAAATTTAATGCCATTGTCTTTGTACATGAAGCTAGGACTTCGAGAGGCCAAAACAACCACAATATCATTGTAGCTAGCTGACCATTCCATAAAGTATCCAAGGATAATTATTGAAGATGTCTAGGTAAAGGTGGATAAGTTCATTTATCTGGCAAATATCATTACATTAGATATGGAGGAAAATCGAGACATTTCAATCAGATTGGGCAGGCCATTCCTTACTACAGGAAAAGCTTTGATTGATGTACAAAAGGGGTAGTTAATTTTGAGAATGGAGGATGAGTAGGTCACTTTTAATGTCTTCAAAGTAATGAAGTATCCATCTGAAGCAAACTCTAGCTTCCAGATCGATATTATTGATAGCTTGGTGGGAAAGTCAGTTGCACATGAACATCCTTCAGAACCATTGGAAAAATGCCTAGTTCATTCTGAATCTAAAACAACGGAAAACCTTGAAATTGAAGAGTACGTCAATTATTTGGAAACATCACTACCTGTTGCATTCCCAAATAGACACCGATTTGAAGAGCTTGGTAAAGTCCCTATTAAGCCATTACCCTCTATTCAACATTCCCCAACTCTGGAATTAAACCTCTACCAGGACATTTGGAGTATGCCTATCCGGGAGAAGCTTCTACATTGCCAATAATAATTACATTGCCAATAATCATTGCAAGCTCTAAACGGAGGATGAAGAAAAGAAATTACTTATAATGCTCAAAAAACACAAGACTGTAATTGGATGGTCCATCACTGACATAAAGAGTATCAAGCATTCATAATAAATGCACAAAACTCTTATGGAGGATAATTCCAAACCATCAATTGAGCATCAAAGAAGATTAAATCCCATTACAAAAGATGTGGTTCGAGCTGAAATACTTAAGTTGTTGGATTTGTGGCAGTAAATTGGTGAATCCAATGCAGATAGTATCAAAGAAAAATGCATCATGGTGGTGAAAAATGAGAATAACGAGCTCATACCTACCAAAACAATAACATGATGGATGGTCGGCTTTGATTATCGAAAGTTAAATACTAACACATGAAAAGATCACTTCCCTCTACTATTCATCGATCAGATGCTTAAAAGGTTAGCAGGGCATTCTTATTATTACTTTCTCGATGGATACTCGAAATACAACCAGATACCAATTGCTCCTGAAGATCTAGAAAAGACAAGATTCACATGTCCATATGGCACTTTCGCATTCATGAGGATGCCATTTGTTTATGTAATGCACCTGCCACATTTTAGATGTATATGATGTCAATTTTCTCAGATATGGTAAAAATATTTATGGAGGTATTTATGGGCAAGTTCTCAATATTTGGATCTTCATTTGATAAATGTCTTAAGAATCTATCCATTGTTCTACAAAGGTGTGAGGAAAACAATCTTGTGCTGAATTGGGAGAAGTGCTACTTCATGGTTCATGAGTGTATTATATTGGGTCATCGCATATCAGGTAAGGGTATTGAGGTTGATAGGCAAAAATTTAAGTAATTGAAAATTACTACCGCCTACTTCAGTAAAGAGAATCAGAAGTTTTCTAGGTCATACAGGTTCTACAGATAATTTATCAATGATTTCTCAAAGATTACTAAACCCTTATGTAATCTACTTGAGAAATATGTCTTATTTTAGTTTACTGAGGAGTGTTTGATAGCATTCAATAGATTTAAGGAAAAACTAGTAACTGTACCATCATTGTAGCACCAGCTTGGGATCTACCATTCGAACTCGTATGTGATGCAGGTGACTTTGCAGTTGGAGCGGTATTTGGCCAGATAAGAGATAACATATTTCATGTGTTTTACTATGCCAATTGAAAAGGAGATATTGGTAGTGGTGTTTGCATTTGACAAATTTCAATCATATCTTATTGGGTCGAAATTTATCATTTACACTGATCATGCTAAGCCTAGACTTATCATATGTGTATTACTTCTACAAGAGTTTGACTTGAAAATTCAGGACAAGAAGGGAATAGAAAACGTAGTGGCAAATCGCTTATCTAGATTGGAGAAGATCACACCAGCAAGGGATGATCAAATTAACAAATTCTTTCCAGACGAACAGTTGCTTGCTCTACTTGAGGTCCCATGGTATGCAAATATAGTCAACTACCTCTCAAGCAACATTTTACCTCCTGATACCACTCTCCAAATAAAGGTCGAAAGTCATAGTTTACAATGATCATGCATCCCTTAGACATCTACTGGCCAAGAAAAAAAAAAGCCAAACCTAGACTTATCAGATGGGTACTATTCCTATAAGAGTTTAACTTGGAAATTCGGTACCCACCAATAAATGAAGAAGTTCTTTTCAAATTTGAAGTATTAGTTTTGAGAGGATCCATATCTATACAAGCATGGTCCATATCAAATCATTATAAGGTTCGTAATTGAAGCAGAAATGGTTGAAATCTTAAAGTTGTGTCACTCATCATCATATAGAGAGCATTTTGGGGGTGGGGAGGAACCAAAACAACTGCTAAGGTATTCCAATTTGGATTCTATTTGCCAACTCTTTTTAAAGATGTCTATAAGATAGTTAAGGTATGTGATTGATGTCAAAGAACTGGAAACATCTCGAAGAGAAATGATATGCCTCTGAACTCCATACTTGAAATAAAACTCTTTGATGTTTGGAGTACAGATTGCGTGGGTCCATTCCCATCTTTTTATTTATGTCAATACATCTTGGTAGTGATAGATTACGTCTCTAAGTGGATAGAAGTAATTGCTACATCAATCAATGATTCTTAGGTGGTAATAACTTTTCTAAAGAAAAACGTTTTCAGCCTGTTTGGAACATCAAGGCATTCATTAGTGATGGTGGCAAACACTTTTGACTCTAAGTAGGTTGATGCACTTGCTATACCATCCAATGATTCTCAGGTTGGCATAAATTTTTTGAAGAAATATATTTTGAGTCGATTTGGATCTCCTAGTGCACTTTTTAGTGATGGTGGCAAACACTTTTGCAATAGGATGTTGGATTCAATTTTATCGAAATATGAAGTGAAGCATCACATTGCTATAGCTTATCACTCACAAACAAGTGATCAAGTGGAATCTCCAATCGAAATATCAAACGAATCCTAGAGACAACAATAAATGCATCAAGAAAAGATTGGGCAAAGAAGTTAGATGATACTCTTTGGGCAATAGAGAACAGCTTTGAAAACACCAATTAAGATGTCTCCATATCAATTGTTGTATGGAAAAGCTTGTCACTTACTCGTGGAGTTGAAGCACAAAGCATATTGGGCAGTAAAGAAATTGAATTTCGATACGCAACAAGCCGAAAGGAAAAGACTATTACATTTCAATAAGATGGATGAGTTCATAAATGATGCCTATGAGAATGCCCGCATTTACAAGGAATGAACAAAACAATGGCATGACAAAATTATTTAAGAGAGGAATTTCGGGTTGGGGAGAAAGTGCTACTCTATAATTTTCGATTGAGACTCTTCCCGAGAATATTATGATCTAAATAAGTTGGACCATTCATAGTGTTATAAGTTTATCCTTATGCATAGTTGAGTTACAACATCCAGAAAAGGATAGCTTCAGAGTCAATGGTTAACGGTTAAAACGATATTTAGAAGGAGATTATTCAAAAGAAAATCCTTCATCATCTTAGCTGAACCAGAATAGTCACCACAAGAGTCGACTCGAGACGATAAATTGAATGCTTAATGGGAGGTAACCCATTCTCTAACTCTAACTCCAAATTCTTTACTTTTCAAATTTTACATTGCTTATAGGATATAAAAATTGGAATTAAACATTCATCCATCCATGAAAAAAAAAAATAGTCTCGACCAACCGCGGTTTGCAAATTGAGGTCAATCGTAATTATGAACAAATCATTGCTTGATGCGGCTAGACGTGGCTTTGCAAACCGCGGCTAGCCACAGTTCAGCAATTAATCAAATTTTTTTTTATTATTTATTTATATAAAAAATGGTGAATCTCGGTTTTTGCATAATCGCGGTGAGCCGCAATTAAGGCTGAGTCTCTGCTTGTCGTTGCTGCGGCCCGGATTCCAATTTTACACTGTTTTATTAATTATTTTCTTTTATTTTCTTTTTTAGTCTCTTAAAAAGTCTTTGAAAACATTAAAAAAAAAACATTAGATGGGTTTTAAATTCCAACCTAAATTTTCAAATCTTTCCCAATTATTTTTCAACTCAATTCCAAAGCCTTTCTCCAAACATTCTCTCTTTCAACTTCAACACTTCCAATCAATTGCATTGTAGGAATCATACAATCAAGATTACACTTTACTGAACATAATTCCATCACCTACAAATCAATTCTCGATTTTCCAAGAAGGTGAGTATTCAAACCCCTAGTTTGAACAAACTCGAAACTTGATTCTTGTTCTAATTATTCTCATGGGCTTTTATAAAATAATGAAATAGGGGCATGATATGTGAATTATATGTTGATAACAATTAGGTCATGATAGATAGTAGAAAATTTGGCCATTCTACATTGATCCTTTCCTTGCCCTCAAGGTATGTTGAGAAAATTCCTCAACCAAATTTTGTCACCTCATTATTCTAGTTGATTAGGGACACTACCACATTTAGTTTGGGGGTACTTTTCCCCTCCACAAACATGGTGCATCACACATTGCAATATTCTCTGGTTTGATACACATGGCTCATCTTTTGCTATAGTACTATATAAATTGTGTATAATATATAGTTTTACTTTTATAGGTTGACTATATATCAAACAATGTCTCCAAGAGCATCATCCTCACGAAAAAGGCAAAGAGGTGGCCGAGCCATCTAATACCAGGAAAGGGCATGTTCTGAACCACTCCCATATGAAATATATATCTATCAGAAGAGGCCGAACAACAAGCAAGTATATTTAACAGATGGGCTCCTCATCTAGAGAGGAAAGTCAATTTGGAAAGTATATGAAATTCTGGCATTCCCGCAATCATAAGGGGATTGGCTTGAACAAAACTATGCACCAAACCTCACAAAATATATACAGTGGTGGTCAAGGAATTCATGGCAAATTTTAATGCTAGCTTCATTGATGAACAATGTGAACATCATCATGAGACTTATGTGGGTCCCTTTTAGCCCAAAGATTATCAGAGATTTTTATAATGTTGAAGAGGGATCTGACCAACTAGAAATTACAAATTTGGAAGAAGTGACTCAATTCATCTAGCCTTTAGACAAGCAAAACTGGTGGCTAAAAATTAATATTGTACAACACGATGAAATTAAGCATGAGTTGCGGTTCTTTCATCATGTCCTCTAAGCTAACATAGCCCCAACATCGCATACAACTGAAATTTACCAAGCTAGGATGACTATGTTGTATTGGCTTGCCACGAGACAACTTAAATTATGGGCCCACATCTTTCACACAATTAGATATATTGCCCTCCATCCCAGAAATCAAACAAAGCTCATATTCCCAAGTATCGTTTCCCTATACAAGAGAGCTCAAGGTACCATTGATTCCATCGGAGGCTGAAAAGAAATATGCACCATTCTTGTAAATTAACAACAATTAAAATTTCAAAAACGCAAGTCATAAGACAGCAATGAGGCATTAAAAAATGCAAAAGAAGAATATGAAAAAGAGAATGAAGAAAAACACATTCAAAAACAAGAAGACGCACATGTTGACATGCCAGCCCCACTTCCATCAAAGATCGATCGTCAGAGAGGGGTTAATTTTTGTCCCACATTGAGATCCATACAAATGACTCAACAAGAGCACAATAGAACAATTAGACAGCTACATGAGGGACATGAAGAAATATTGATGCTCCTAAGACGCCTCAACCAAAGTCAATGCCCATCACCTTCCACATATCAATGAAATGGCTAGCCAACTTGCAACTCAATTCTATGGAAGTCTAGTAAACTCTTTCCTCTTTACTTTTATTGTTTACATTGGGGACAATGTAAAATTTTAGTTTAGGGGGTAAAACATGCTATGTGCTTTCTTGGCTGTCTTATAACATAATCCGTCTCTCGCATGGAAGTCTGGTTATAACATTGTCTATTTGCTTTAATTCAAAAACAAGAAAAAAATTGCATGATTGTTTGTTAACTTAGCTCGAACCAATGATGATATTGTGCATATCCCTGAGTAAAATTTGGATCGGTTCGTGTGGACACTCAAATTTTTAATTATTTTCGAATTCCATTATTTTATACTTAGCTTTGGAACAATTCAAGCACATACTCATTCTTGATTGCACTTATGGTTGGCTATGAGTTGAGTCATGTGAGTCAACAACCTTAGTAGATTTTAAGAACTTATAACATGTTTATTAGATTAATCACCCTTGTTAGAACCGTATTGAACCAATTTAGAATAAGCTTGGGTGTGATTTGATCCATCCAAAACCAAGAGTAGCACCATTTAATTGTCTTTTAGGTCCTATCGTTAGCTTAAAAGGTGAAAAACATTGCACTAGCCATGGGATGTAGGACAAATTTATCAACATTGTAGTATGGAGCCATTCATAAGTAATTTGAACTTATTCATGAAAAATTGTTTAGGAGATAATTTATCAGGAGAGAGGTCCGCTTACAATGTAAAGTGAAAACTATTTTCGAAAACCAATAAGATCCCAAAAATAGAAAAAGGGACAAAATAAAAGGAAATAAAAGTAAACACAACAAAGTGTGTTGAGGTAGTAGCAAAACAACTACAATTGCTACATCTAACATGTTAAGTCTCAGTCATTGATTAGAAATTGGAACGTGATTGAGTGGTTGATGAAAATTGCCATATCTTATTGTTAGTTTGTATTTGGGGGAAATGAAAGACAAAAAGACAAAGAGCAATATGAGTGATGAGAGATTATAATGACATACTTGGGAATTGGTTTTGTTTGGGAAAATAGACTTTGGAAATTGAATAGCATGACTTGATTTGAGTAGCATTGGCGGAATTGGGAATGTTTAGCTCTCTTACACACACTCAAGAGCTAAATATACGATATGTGGAGTTCTAAAATAAATTTTGACTCTTGTGTCGCATTAACTTTTTCAAATTTTGTGAATTGAGTGTCGTCATGCGCAGCGTCAGATTGTTGCTGCCGCATGGATTGTCGAGCGCTACTGCCGCGCGAACTGTGGTGCACAACAGTGCTCGGTGGCTCAGATCACCACTGTGGCTTCTTCTTTTGGCAGTAAGTGATGGTGGTGGGTTTGGTGTTTGTATTAGCGGTGGCGTGGCGATGGCTGTGCCTGTGACTGTGGCGGCGACGACGTTCATATATGGTGGTAGTTGTGATTGATTAATTGGTGGTGGCGGCTATGGATTGGTTGTGATTGCGGTGACTGTTGGTAGTAGTCGTGGCGATAGCGACAATGGTAAGTTTGGGGATTTTTTTGGTTGGTTGTGGTGGTGTGGTAGAGATGGTGGTCACAGTGGTGAAGAGTGTAGATGGTGGTTGTGGTGGTCGCAGCGGTGGTGGCGTTGACAGTAATGGATTTGAGGAGATGGTGGAGGTGGTGGTACAACCGGCATTGGTGGTTGTGCTACTATTGGCAGAGGTGGTGGTCACAAATTGTTTTGTTGATTGTGACCAATAACTTGGTTGGTTTGTGACCATAAACAATATGTGACCGATTGTGACCAATAAATTGGTTGGTGTGTGACCAATAAACAATATGTGAGCAATGAAAAAGATAAATTGTGATCATGAAATAATGTGTAACCTAAACAATTGTTAATATATGATCGATAATTTGATAATTTGTGACTGTATGATACTTCTGATTTGTGATCGATAAATAAATTGTGACGTATAATTTTTTTTATTTGTGATCGATGAACAAATTGTAAGTTATAAAATTTTTGAATTGTGACCGTAAAATAATGTGACATATAAAATTTGTGATTTGTGATCAATGAATAATATGTGACTTATTAATTTGATAGATTTGTGATCTATGAATAAATTGTAATGTGGAAATTTTTGAATTGTAACCGTAAAATAATTTGTGACATAAAAATTGTGATTTGCGATCAATTAATAATATGTGACTAATTATATGGAATTTGTGACCAAATTTTATGGAATTGTGACCTTAATATATTTAATTAATAATATATATNAGTCTGAAATTTGAAATTTTAAACCTTGATCTCTTAAATTTGAAATTGGTTAAACTTGACCTCTTAATCATGTAATCTTCCCTAAAAGGAATTCAATTCTGGGGGGACTCCAAAGGTGGCGGCAATTTTGGGAAGTTGGCAGCATATAGAAATTGAGGAGAATTACATACACAAGGAAGACTCCTAATGGAAATAAAAAAGCTGAATGTTAAAAAGAGAGAAGACGCAGAGACGATCAGAAGGCAGCAGCAAGGAAGAAAATAATATCAATATTTGTACAAAAATTCGTCAGGATTTTGTGCAAGATTTGTGGAATTAGTCACGGTCCATCATCATCAAAATTGCTTTATCTAAACCCAAGGTTTGAGTATAAGAATTAAATTTCTTATATCATTGCTTTGGAAGTTTGTTTCAAATCATACAAAGATGAGCAAACCTTTTTTTTTTAGTTTCTGATTTTTAATCCAATACCTCTAGGCTGATTTTTATTAGATAATTTCATCTAAATAACCATTTAAGAAAGTTATTTTAACATCAAGCTGATGTAATTACAAGTTAAAACGAGCATTTAATGCAAGAAAAATTCTAATTAATATATATTTTGTTAGAGGTGAGAATATTTTATTATAGTCTATTATCACCTTTTGAATAAATCATTTTGCTAGAAGTCTAGCCTTATATCTTTTAACTTTAATATTATATTCCCTTTTTTAATTTTATAAATCAACTTATAGTCAACTATTTTCTGATTATTATTTTATCTACAAGAACCTAAAGTCTTATTTTTAATTAAAGAATTCATTTAATCTTTCATCGCAGTAGACCAGAAATCAGATACTTTACAGTTTACTACTACTTCATAATTACTTGGTTCTAAATTAAAGTAATCTAAGAGAGAAAATAAAGTAATAATATATTTGTTCCTTATTCTAGTAGAAGGAACCCTATTTCTTTTACTTCTATCTTTAGTTAACTGGTAATCAGTTAAAGACAAATTCTCAATTTGATTTTCAATTTTTTCATCAGACTAAGCATGATCTGTTTCAGTTTGCAATGTCTCCACCTTAAATTGATCATCGTGTACAATATTTTCTGGATTTTAAGTTTGTAAAATAGTTTCTATAACAATTTGATCTCAGAAATAGAAGCATGTAATTTCAAACAAGACATTAATTCTTCATTTAAAATAATATTTCTAGTTATTATTACCTTAAAATCCCTTTGTTCTTTTTGTTGGGAATTTACTTAATCATGCGCAGCAGGAAGTAAAACAATTTTCAATTCCAACCAAGGATCTACATTGTGTTTAGATAGAAATTGTAATAAAAATTATACCTTAGATGAATTTCACAAACTCCTTTACTTTTTCTTGAACTCCATTGATCATGATCTGCAATCCAAGCTGTCCAATTATCTAGCCTCCAATGGTGATCCACACAGAAAACAAGAATGACAGCTAGAGTTTCTTTTCTTGTGCTAGCAAGAATGAATTATTTCTCTGCAGTTTTCAAACCTTAGCAACCTATGAATATAAGGCCAAGCGGTAACTCGATCCAATATTTAATTAATCAAATTAATTAAATCTAGTCCATGAATTAATTAATCCAATTAATTAATTAATTCGGGCCTATTAATAAGCAACCAAAATAATTAATTATCCAATACTTATCAATTAATTAATTGGTAAATCTCATTCATCTGGTTCTCTTTTGTGTGTGACCCATTAGGTTCCCAATCATGATATCCGACGTAAATTATTATTTTGATCTGATCAAAATCGATAAATTAAAACACTTCTTTTAATTTATCACTAATTCATATTCGTCGTCCCAGATTGACGTCTAGCAATGTGTCAGGGCAATACATGTGATGGGAAATGTCATGTAGTGTGACAAACTAAACTTGTTCGTTTACCGTGAAACTATAATCCTTTCGTCAATATGATCCGATCAATTATGAGATATGGATAT